>JAMKQA010005115.1:0-30656 GCA_024699735.1 Posidonia australis | reverse complement strand
TCTCCAATGCTTAAGAAATGTTGGCTTTTCAGCCTCTTGCTATACGCCCGAGGGCGATATGCCATGCCATGTTAAGTGCCTTATGCTAATAGGTGCATAATGTGCAAGGGGAGTGTCCTTTGTTGAGAAATATCACTTGTTTATCCCGGGTCAAGTGTATAACGCAAAGATATTGCCTAAGCATGATCAAAGTTGTATCATTTTGAGTGATTTATCATCATTGCTCTATATGCAAATGCAAACACATAAAATAGTAAAAACAGAGTGTGCCTTCCTAGTAAATCCAGGAGAAAAATCAGGGAAAATCCATAAGAAAACCAGTCGAGAAAGCATGATAAAAGATATGAAAGCATGCTATATGTTGAAAACAGAACAGTGTGCTGGTTTGGTGCGCTAGACTGATGAGCCAATCTAGTGCGCCACCTATGTGCGCCTAGGTGGGCCAGAAAGGTGCAGAGTCAAAACAGGGCAAATATGCAATGCCAAATCTTATAAAGATGCATCCAGGAAAGCATAAATCTCAAAAATGCATTCGGAAAAGCTGTAAAGACTCAAGCAAACAAATCAAATGCATATGAAAGAGTTGGTGAACCCTGTGTTCAAGGGCCAATAGCCTCACACAAAGTTACACTAATGCAACTAAAATGAGGAAAATAAGATCACCCATGCCTCTGGATTATGGGCTGAAGCATCAGCTTTCCGATTAAGATAAAGCGTGCAGAATATAGCCTACCAGAGTCCACATGGACTGATCAAACAAGTCAGGGAAAACAGTAAAAATCCAACCAATCCATAGCAAAAGCGATCGGACAGAATCATGGAATACCAGAGAATCATTAAAACAGAAATCACAGTGGAAGCCATTTGGAAAACCATGAAAAGATGCATGCAAAATGCCCTCTGACCAGTCTGTGCAACAGATGCTTGCGCCAGACAGGTGCTCTGGTTAGGTGCGCCAGTCTGGTGTGCCCCAGGTTTTGGTTCAGACTGCTGCTGATCCAGAACCCAGGCCAGAACTGCCAGTGGGTAAAGTGAGTTATGCTAACAGAACGATGCAGATGTTATGATTAAGTACTGAAAACATGATGTGAGTGCATAGGATCAAGAATAACCATGTAAATCTTGCATTAAAAATAAAACAAGTTGATGGGTTCATGTATGAGTGAAAACATGCAAAATGCCAAAAAAAACATGGATATGTGTTGGATAAGATGCCAATCATAACATGTGAAACCATGCTTCTACGAGAGAGCATATAGAAATGTGGCAACATACTATGTGCGAAAACATGATAAAGGATGACAACTTGTGCAAGCTTATGCTAGATATAAAACAAAGGCTAGCATGGAGATTATTTAGCATGAAAAGCAAGCATGTGTAACACAAGATTTCATGAATCATAGAGTAAAACATCATATATCATGGATTTCAAGCATGTCATATCACATTTCTAGGATGGCATTCAAAAGAAAAGGAGGTGGTAGAAAGCCTACCTCTTATGATGTTTCCATCTTGAAATCTAAGAAATAAGAAGATCCTTGTTGCTTTGGAAGGACCAAGGGTGCTTTAGGATGCAAGGAAGAGCTCCAGAACGTGAGTATAGATTGTTGGGTGGAAGGAGGAACTCGTGCAAAAACTTGCTCAGTGCAGATCTGTTTTTCATATTTCAGCATAGGAATTCTCTCCCAAAAAAGGTGTCTTCAAATGGTTGCCTGTGGATCTCTATTTATAGGGATCTATCAAAGGGTAACTCATGAGAAACGAAGGGCCTTGCAAACGAAGAGCCTCAAATATTCCTTGGCACATTTGTTTCCTAGGGTAACAGCCCGGAAGATGGAAGGTCTGCAGCCGCAGCCTACGAAGTGGCTGGGCGCCAGCTTGGTGCGCCAGTGATGTGCGCCTGCTTGGTGCGCCTACAAGGTGCGCCTATTAGGTGCACCCAGCTAGCTCACAGATTTCACTGATTGGGGCTCTGGCTTGCTAATAGGTTTGGGGCTTGGTTTAAGGGTTGATCACATCCAAAGCAACATAAGGATACTCATCTCTGGGTCACCTCAAAATCGGGGTGTCTACAAGGGGATACAATCCCACATAAGAACAGTGCCCTAGCTTGGCTACGTTGTCAAGCCCGCAAATCAACCAAGTATAGCTGGCGCCGACCCAATCGTAATGATCCAAATACTCCAAGTTGGTTAGGTATGCTAACCAATCTACATGGATGCAATAAGCCGAAGAGTCACAGAAGACCATTGCTAGCAAATCCAGTAGAAAGTGCCTCAATACAAAATCTACCACGTCACTATCCGGCTCAGGGTTGGGCTAGAACTGATCCCACCCTCTCAGCCACCCCACTGTAATCATGTGTTTCCCCCTAGGTGGTTTAGGTGGAACACGACCTAAATGTGCAGGTGCCAGGTGCATACCGTGGGTAGTCTCGCCTATGATTGGCTCGTCGTCGAAGGGGAGACCCGTCAGTAGGGCCCACTGATCGGGCAAAACAGTCAACTCTCCGAATAAGAAGGGGAAGGTATGTATCTTGAATCTCCACCTTTCCACTAGAGCTCGGAAGAAGTTATAATGGTCGTGGATTACTGGTATGCAAAGTAAGCCACCAAACAGGGACCGGTGGAGCAGAAAATCCTACAGGAATTCTGGAAGGCGATGAAAGTGATTGAGCATGGGGGCCCAATGACACTGCATGACCCGGCTAGCATCGTCGGCCTAAAAATGGCAAAGAATAGAATAAATGCAAAGTCAGAAAGCAAATTATCATAATCAAGGCATGTTATGGCAAGATAATTACCCCAAAGTCATGGCTCTCGCAAATATCGCCACTAAGTAGTCGCCCCGCAAAGTTGCCAGACTCCTGAAAATACATTTGTTAAAGAAATGACAGATTTGTACGCAAATGTTTCCAGTTAGGCATACCTCGACAGGGACGACAGGAGTCGAGCTACTAGAGGCCCGTGACCTCGATGAGCTACCTCGCTGCGGGGACGAGAACTAGAAGGCATGTCCCAGGAAGGCTGTGGGGTTCCCTCCTCGGGAACCAGGTCATCCTGCAAAAAGGGTAAAAGCCGAACCAAGAGTTAAACAGCAGCAGCATGCACGACAAATATTTAAGCATAATAGATCCCATGTCGAAGTCATACATGGCATTACATTCATTGGCAAAATAGAAAAGGCATAGCATTTAAAATAAAGCAATGGCACATGATGACAGAAATATAGATAAAGTGGGACATGCAATTGTTGGTATAAAGAACTGGACATGAAACATTCTGCGCCCATGCGTGCTACCATTTTGCTCAAAGCATGGGTCAACAGATAAATAATTTAAAGTGGCAAACATTGACTCAGGCAACTTATGGTTGAATTCAGAAATGGAATCACATTTCCAATGGCAAAGAATAGCAGCATGGCATTCAGTCAGAAAATATATATATATGGCATGGATAACAGCAAACTCTTTCATTCAAACCTTGAATCACCACGACAACCCATGCCTCACATCAGAACACTGCAAGCCAGCCCACACCCAGCCACTCCTGCAGTCAGCTGTTGCCCTTCCCATGCTGCTTCAGGTTTGCACCCTCACGACCCAATATCTCCTAGTAGCAACACACGTTAGCAGCCTTCCCAACCTCAGCTGTTCTCATCCCTTGAGCCAACCACGACCTACACCAAGCACCCAACATCCGACAGCCACAGGGGATCCCCTTCTCTCGCTTCACATCTCCTCTCCTTGCAAAAACCCATAACGATAGCACCCATCAGCCACAACCAAACATCTCCATCCTTTCCAAACAGCTACCTCCTAACGCCATCCCTGTAAACCAGAACCAGCCATCATCCACACATTCTCCAGCAAGCAGCCATCCTCCATCCACCAACAAGCCACACTAGCAAGTCATAGCCACACCACCCAACAGCCATCTCCTCCCTCCTCCACACCAGCCTACACCACCAGACCTCCACCACAACCACATGAACCCATTAGCCAACCAAAGCCAGCAGCCCTCACGTCCCTAGGCTCAACTCCTCCTCAACCCTAGCCAACACCTCACCATTCCTCCATCCTCCTCCCTAGTCGCCCTTTCAGCCACCCTTCTCCACAACCTCTCCACCTCCACCACCGATGATTGGAACCACCAACCCGCCACCACCGCACGACCACCCCATAACCACTGATTACTGGAATCACCCGTGCCCACCGGAACCCATGAGCCGCTAGCCATCCAAGCAAGAAGCAAGCAAAGGAATGCAAGCCCAAGCAAAAAATGCATAAAAGAGGAGATCAAGGGAGTTACCTATGCCGGTGAGCCTCTGTCCAGCCAATCCTGAAGGGTGCGGTCCATGCTGCCGTCGATCAGCACTTCTGCCGCACCACGTTGACGCATCGGACCACCGCACCGATCGTGAGCACTTCACCACCGCACCAACATGGGCACCACCACCGGCCTTGAAGAGATGAGAGGGAGAGAATGGGGCTTTCCTAGAGGAGAAGAAATGAAGAGAAGAGAGGGAGAAGAAGGGGGTTTCGTTTGGAGGAAAGGAAGAAATAAAGAGGAAGGAGAAGAGGCACGCGTATTAAGGAAGGATTAAATGAAGAGAAAATTTATAAATGTGAACGAGTAAGTATGTTGCTTTTGAAAGAAAAGGAAATCAAATAAATGAAGGCAAAACAGTGAAGAAGAGCCATGCAACATAAGCTCAATTGCAACCCCAAGAAGTAGGAAGAAATACAGAATGTGCCTTGGCAGTTATGACAGTTATCTAGTGGGACCTTCTTATAAATAATTTAATAGTCGAGGTTCAAAATGCAAAATGGCAATGAAAATTGTGTTTCAGCCCCTAGCACTTCACAGCTTGCACTTCAAGAGCAGAATATACAGTGTCAAGAAAAGCCAGCACATGGTCCACGAAAATGCACCAGATGGGGTAATTTGTAGAAAACCCCTTACATTTCTTAAATTTGCAGGATGGTCCACAAAGGATGTAGGAAGTTTCGTGTGAAGCAAACATTTGTTGATATACAGCAGAATATCAAATATCACAACACAGTGGCAATACAACAATCAGAAAGTTGTCATGATTGGGAAATTTGCAATAAAACCCATAAGCTTTGGGAAATTGCATATAGGTCCCTACTTTTTGCAAACTTCGCAACATTGCCACATTAGATCGAAAACTCCAGCAAGGTTCCTTCAGAGGAGATTGTACATGCATCTCAGCAAGAACGCCAGTTTCTGTACCACAGCTTCAGCAGCAAGCACATTTACAGTTTTGCCCTTCGGAGCAAATTACAACCAATTTCCTTCTTGGGGGACAATCCAGGGATTATCACTTTTCGTTTTTTCCGGATTCTCCGTCCAGGCGGATGAGATCCTTCGACCCATTCTTCTTGGATTTTCGCAGGCACGAGATCCTTTTCTTTGGCTTCTAATCGAGCGGTCAGAGTCGGCTTTTGACCGAGCGGTCAAGGTCTTGCCTTTCTCCTTAGATTTTCGCAAGCACGAAATCCAGCGGTTGACCTTTTGACCAGGCAATCAGGGTCCCCTTCCTTGGATTTTCATAGGCGCAAAAATCCAGCGGTTGACTTTTTGACCAAGCGGTCAAGGTCCCCTTCCTTGGATTTTCGCAGGCACGAAATCCAACAGTTGACCTTTTGACCAGGCGATCAGGGTCCCCTTCCTTGGATTTTCACAGACGGGAAATCCAGCAATTAACCTTTTGACTAAGCGGTCAGGGTCCCTTTCCTTGGATTTTCGCAAGTGAGAAACCCAGTTGTTGACCTTTTGACTAGGCGGTCAGGGTCCCCTTCCTTGGATTTTCACGGGTACGAAATCCAACTGTTTGACCTTTTGACAAGGTAGTCAAGGTCCTTATCCCTTTTCTTTTTGGATTTTCGCGGGCGCGAGATCCTTTTCCTCGACTTTTGACTAGGCAGTTAAGGTCATTCCTTTCCCTTGGATCTTCGCAGGCGCGAAATCCAGCTGTTCGACCTTTTGACCGGGCAGTCAAGGTCCTTATCCTGTTCCTTGGATTTCCACGGGCATGAAATCTTTTTGCTTGACCTTTGACCGGGCGGTCAAGGTCCTTCTCCTTTTGCCCTCGGTCCGTGCGGACAGGGTTCTCTTTCTTGTTTGACAAATAGTATGTTTGTCACGCCCCTTTTCTTTGGGCTGGTATCCCCAACTACACAGTTGACAACCGTCATACTGTCTGGCGGCCGGGTGGGCGAGACTTGGATGGCTTGTCATATCCCACCTCTTTAGGTTGATAACCTCAAGATATCCGGCTGATGAGTCCGACAACTTATCATTTTCCTGCCAGTGGTTCCCTCTGTGCACAGAATTTTCTTTGCTTTTTCCATATTACTTCAGCATTAGCATCAGCATTGCATCGCTTTACAAGTACTAATTACTCATATTATCAATGTTAGCATCAAGCATCAGCTCTTGTATTTGCATCTTGCATTGGCATCACGCATTTCCAGCATTTAAATCAGCAGTCGCATGCATTTTGCATTTTCATTTGGCAACAAGTCATGACTTTCGGTGCATCCACCGGATAAGTGACATAATGCCTACAGCAAACACCATTCCTCCGCAACCTCAAAATGGGGCTATCTTGTCAACCCTGAGCATCGGTCTCGGTTCCCTCCGTCCCTCGACCTCGCTCAAGGAGGGGCATCTGTAGACACCCCGATTCTGAGGTGGCTCATAGGTAAACTCTCCAAATGTTGCTTTGGATGCAGGAAGCTCAACCACTTTTGAATCCTACTCAACTGTTTAACTAGATCATCGCACAAACCGACCATAAGCCTATGGCCCAATTAGTAATTCAGGTAGCTAGTGGAGAGCACCAATGTAGAGCACCTGATTGGAGCACCGAGAAAGAGCACTATAATGGCACACCTAGTTGGAGCACCAAGGTGGCGCACCTATCTAGAGCACCATCCTGGCGCACAACCACTTTTCAAAGTGCTAGCTACTGGCTTTCCATCTCTCGTGCTTGTAACCCTTGCCAGTGGATATTCCCTACGAATCTATGCCAGGCTCTTCATTTGCGAGGTTGTCTGCATCCCATGGGAGTTACCCTTGTGGAACTCTATAAAAGGACCTCCATTGGCAACCATTTGACACACATGGTTAATCCAGAGCAAGCTATCCACTTACTCCAGCAAGTCTCGCTCATTTTCTTGAGAATATCTTGGCCTTCTAGAGCATCTCCAGCCTCCCCAAAGCAACAAGGAAGTATTATCTTGAGTTTCCTATGAAGGAACACCTTGGGCAAGGTAGGTTCATCTTCCTTCTTTTACTCCTAGTTCTTGCACTGAATAAGGCATGTCATAAACTTCATAGATAATCTGATTTTACGCTGCAAACTTGTCTTTCATCTTTGTTTCTTTCACATAGAGAACCATGATTCATGCACACATATGCTAGGAAACCAGTAGCCAATATGCCTTCTATGTGTTTACCATTTGCATGAGATTATTGACCTTATTAACTCATACATATTCTTTAGAATCCTAAGCATGTATGCAGTCATCAACCTATGATTTGGCATGATTTAAAACTAGTGATAAAAGACTTTCATTTGTTTGTATCTCATCATGTTTCAGTCTCCTATTATCTATATAACTGATCTGGGTTAAAGAAAAAATCATTGATCTTTGAAATCTGGACCAGATTCTGAATCAGACTGTAGTCTGATTCAGGGTTTCTGGGGAGAACCATTTTGGCACACCAAAGTGGCACACCAGAGTGGCGCACCTTACTGGCGCACCATTCTGGTGCACTAGTCTGGTCAGAGAGTAAATCACCCTATTTGCATCATAATCTGCATGGTTTCTCGGATGCTTTTGACTTTGATTTTCCTGGTGTTGATTCTCTGGTGTTATATGTCTTTGCATGCATGTTTTCAGCATAAGATGATACTGTTTTTAAGACTTTTGCACTTTGCATATTTGGCTCATCGCTGAAATCTGGTAGGCTGATTCCCCCATGGACTCCTATATGGAGATTCTTATGCATCAATCCATGATCCAGATAGTATGGCTGATTCTTGTTGTCTTTATTTAACATAAAAAGGGTGTGATCTTGTGTGAAGCATATCGCCTTTGAGCATAAGATCCATGTTATCTTTTCATGCTTGGATTTTCATAGATATTTAAGTTGCATTTTTGAGTTTGCAAGGACTTTGCATTGTATGATATTCTAGAATCCATCATATTACATGATATTGCACTGCATGGCATTCTAATTTTTCCTTCGCACATTGTATGATATTGCATTGTATGATATTCTAGAATCCATCATATTACATGATATTGCACTGCATGGCACATTTTCTTGCACCAAGTAGAGCACATAGGTGGCGCACCAAACTGGAGCACCAGTCTGGCTCACCACACAGGCGCCAGCCTGTTTTCCATTGTCACACAACAGCTTTTCGCATGGTTTTTAGCATGTTTTCCCATATGGAGTTGCTTTTGGTTTTCACTGCTTGTCTTCCCCGATATATCAGGAAGACCCTATTCTGTTTTTAGCCCTTTCCATGCATGATAGATCATGTTTTGCATATAGTAAAGCAAGGATGAAAATCACTCGAAGTTATTAGATCTTTGATCTTATTTATACAATATCCTTGCATAAATGCTTGACCCGCGATACGAGTGGTCCTTCTGAGCATTAGGACACACCCCACATCCCATGCACTCCTATTTAGCATAAGACACCACTCACTTAGCATGGCATTGCATATCGCCCTCAGGCATACAGAAAAGGCTGAAAAGCCAACATTTCATATAAGTAAATGAGAAACCCATAGAAAGATCGATTTTTTGGGAGCACGAGGGTGCCTAATACCTTCCTCGTGCGTAACAGGGATCCTTGCCCATTTCTGGTTTATGAAGACCTTTTCCATTGGCTTTATTACACGATTTGAATGTTTTAAGCGGTTTTCCTCGTCTTCCGTTTTTAATAGACTAGGTGGCGACTCCTGCATTTTTATCACTATTTTTATTGATTTGCCATGTCTTTGCCGATCCTCGTGCATTTGGCCTTTCGCGCCAATCCCGAGGCTGTCGCCAGCATGGTTACACTTAGTGTGGCAGGTAGCCCTCCACCATTGGTCGGCTTCGCCTTTAAGAGGAATGTGGCTAGCCGGACCCACTTCTCTATTGGGCATTCTATGCCCTTAAAGATTTTCTCCACCTCTAAGAGCCAGGCTTCACAGTCTTCTGGTTTCCCATGGCCGTCTAGGGTAGGCGTGCTCAGTCGACAGAATTACGTGATCCATGGATCACCCTTGGCTTCGTCTTTTTGCCCACCTCCGAGGATTTGAATGAGTCCTCGCATCATTTTGCCAAGCTCCTGCCTCATATCCCTCCAAGTGAATCCCTCCTGCTCTACGTTGGACCTCGACAAAGATGACCTACCTCGCCCATGACTTAGTCCTCTTAGTGCCGTGACTGTGATCAAAAACAAACACACACAAGGTCAAGTGCAATTCATCTTCTCGTGCAGCATCCTAGAGCCGTTAATCCAGACCCCACTAAGTCTGTACACTAAGTGCAACTTAGGCTCTGATACCACTTCTATAATACCCCGTAGTCACAAGGTGCCACAGCAAAGTAAATCTAAGTCTGAGTTTGCTAAATTTGCAAGAGCAGTATTTAAAATAAATTCAATACTAACTACTACCCAGACCTGTGTGTGGCTAGCGACTCCCAAAACTCGAGCACCGAAAACTGACTACACTCCAACACAGTACCTGAGAAAAGTCAACCAATGAAACGCATGAGTGACATCTAAGTCACCAGTACGTGCCTCAAAGAAAACAAAAATAGAAAAATGACTAAGACTCAAATTCTTTGTTTCCAATTCAAACTCTATTATCTTTTCTGAAAGCTTTTCTATAAAACTCAAATCTCGGTCATAATCAATTTCTAGCAAAAATTCTAAGGAAGCTTCTTTCAAAAAAATCTCGAAAATCATGCATTTTCAAAACGTACTTTCTTTTCTAAAAACTATGCTCTATTCTACATATCTCTGGAAAATTGCTCTGAGACTAGGTTCCAATCTAAATCTTAAATCTTGAAAAAACATAGAACCTAACTGAAACTAGTCCTAAAATATTATTCTTATCTTGGCTAGAATTTGACTAAACCTCAAAAACCAAAACCAAGCTCAATTCTAGCCTTAAACCAAACCTGAATCTGAAATCTGCAAATCACTTTTCTGGTGTCACCTTGATCAGGGGTGACCTAGCCATAATCGGAGAAGGAGGCACCAACCTCGATCCCCTACACTACCACGGTGAACGTCCTCATGTAGGGCATATCATCGTCCCGGCCAACGGATCTTACTATTTCTTTTCTCTTTTCTATTCTCATTGCATGGGGATATGTCTCAACACGATGTCCCTCTAATCTATCTTGGTGTTGCAAGCATCGGTGACTTTATCCGGCTCATCACAAGCTCTCAAGTTATTCCACCCGGCCTAGTGCGAGCTCTCGAGCTACCTCATCTAGCCTACCTAACACCACTCTCCTGACTAAGCACACGGCTCGGCTAGCACTAACCCTTTGGCCCTTAATTTCTTTTACTCAAGGCCAACTCAAAACTCTGAAATCTCTTTTCTAAAACATGCTTCTGATTAGAAATTCTTTTCTGAGAAAGCATGCATCTTTTCTGAAATTCTTTTCCGAAGTCTCTTTCTAAAACTCTTTCTGAAATCACTTTTCTTATCACAAGGAATACTTCTATGAAAAACCAATATTCTCTTCTAAAAAAATATTTCTAATTAAATCTCTTTTAAAGAAGAATCATTCTTTTTAAACCTTTGCATTTCTTTCTAAAACATCTTTTATTTTAGAATAATTGCTCAAGGGTTAAAACCATATTTTCCACTAATTATGATCTTCATCAAGTGTTTTATCCTTTCTAGGAAATATGCTTGTGAAACCCGTGCATCTCGTTTGTGCATCTGGTCCGCGAATTTGACACGTGGTCCACGCACTTACAGTAAATCTAGATCAGGTCGTCAGAAAAAATCGCCCCACTTGGGAACTCCAGGCAGACCTATCTCTGGCTACTTCAAAAATACACATAAATACTCATCTTAAAGGATTTTGAGTCTACTATATTTTGGGATAAGATTCATCTTAATCTAATATGTGGTTCTCAAGATATTAAATCATATAGCATGAAGTGTCATGGAACGTTACTATAGCATGCTGTCGAGAAAACCACTAAAATATTCTTGATAAATTCTTGTAAATTCATGAAATTTCTGTAAACTCATAATCACATGCTAGACTACCTACATTTCGCATTTGTAACTAATTTGCAACCTTAACTAAGCATGGGAATTGATGGAAATGGAGAGGAGAAAGGATGGGTTGTGTACACTGTGATAGGTCGCTAGTGTTTCTTCTCATCTTTGGCGAGCACCTCAGCGTTTCCCGACGATCTCCTCCCCTTCGGCAATTACCTCTCTCCCTCTCCTCACCTCTGGATTTCTCTCTCTTCTCTAGATGCCTCCCACACCAACCCTTCTCCGCCCTTAATATCTTCCCTGGTCCACTGTCACCTTCCAGCCACCATCAATCACTGACAAAGCATGGCACGGTTCGGGCGGCGTCGCTGCAGGGATGGGAAAAGAAGCGGCGATGGCAGGACATGGCTGCATAGTAGAAGGCAGCAAACTATTGTGCGGTCACTATTGAAGCATATGTATACACATATGGTATACGATACTTACATACGTAGCCATACAAAGTTCAGGGATAAACACCAAAGAGAGGAGTGCACAATCAAGCATTGAAACTCATATCTCATTCACTTTTAATACAAATGCATGGGTACAAGCTTACATCATTCTTGAAATCTCCTGGGAGATCCGCGCATGTCAAACGTGCGTCCCAACTGCTCGTCCTACACGCAGTCTTCCTATTCTAGACCTAGATATTACAAGATCACTTTTGTACTTAGTGGCTAGTAGGCCAGATATCATGTTTAGTGTATGTCTATGTACAAGATTTCAAGATTTACCCATGGAATCACATTTGAAAGCAATTAAGAGAAGTTTAAGGTATTTACAAGGATCCATAAGATATCGTTTATTTTAGCTTAGAGTTAGTTGGATATAGTGATGCTGATTATGCAGGATGTGAAACTGATAGAAAGAGTACTAGTGGTACTTGCCAATTCATAGGACACTCATTAGTCTCTTGATTTAGCAAGAAACAAAATAGCGTAGCTCTTTCAACAACTAAGGCTGAGTATATTGTTGTTTGGCGTTATTGTGCACAAGTATTATGGATGAAACAAACTCTAAAAGATTTTGGTCTATCATTGCCCACAATACCAATCTATTGTGACAACACTAGTGCCATTAACTTGTCAAAAAATTCGATGCATCACTCTAAGACTAAACATATAGAAGTCAAAATCATTTTCTTAGGAATCATATCATAAAAAATGATATAAAATTAGAATTTATACCAACAAATGAACAACTAGCTGATATTTTCACTAAATCTCTAGATGAACATCAATTTATTAAAATTAGAAGAGACTTAGGAATTTATGAATTTTCAACTATATAGTAAAAATTTGTGGTTCGGTATACCCAAAAATATTCGGTCTACCTAATTTCTCTATTTTGACCGATCAACCGAACTTTTCTAAGACCAGTTAGACTTCTTTATTCAGTCTTTAAATTTCTTTTACAGGCGATCGAAAATCTTTGGATCAGTACATCGAAATATTTCGGTCTGTCAAAATTCCTGTTAGATTTTTCAGAAACATGTTTTTTAGTATATCATTTTTATCCAGTCTACAGAATCCCTTGAGTCAAAATTTAAATTTTAACACATGTTTCGGTATACCGCATAATCTACCAAAACTCTTTGATGTCTTTTTGGCATACTAATTTATCTTTCGGTATACCGTGTTTGTCGACCTAACATTATAAACTTAGGGTTCACTTCATTTTTCTTTCTTCTTCTCTCTTTCAAAACCCTTGTTCTCCATCCCCCAGCGAACGAGACCTCATTCTCCTTCCTTATTTCACCTCCATTCTCTTTGATAGCGCCTAATGGCACCATGGAAATAAATGGTGTCTCGTCCCAAATGCAAACAATTTGAATCTTCGGCCTCCTCCGACGACAAACATGATCATCACCTTCGGTTTGTGAGCAATGAAACCCTGCAGACCCATAAGGAACGCTTTGCACATAGATAGGTGCTAACTAGAAGAAGGGTAATCTTCCAAGAACTTTGTTCCATTTCCTCCCTATTTTCATTTCAAATGCTCATACCTTTTCTAGGATCCATAGGAGATAGGTTGTATTATCTAGAGCTCATATCACAATTCTATGCAAATATGACCATTTCTCATGATTTAATTCAATCCTATCTTGTTGGAATAGACATCTCTTTTGATACCGTCCTCATTGGTCAACTCCTAAAAATTTCATCTTTTGGAGTAGACATTACACTTTCCATGTATGAACTTGGTTGGTCTTATTCAGATATAAACAAAGCCATATCCCAAAACCCTAGGAGTTCATTCAAGCCTAACAAAATTAACCAACTCTCAAAACAATCTAGAATAATTGCATACATAATTGTTGCTAACATTGTCCAGAAGAAAGGACATTTTGATGAACTTAGCAATCTTACATGTTGTGACCATGCCCGCCCGGGAATCTAGGCAGAGTCGCACCAGAGGGAGGAGGCCACAGCCATGCCGAGATGGCAAAGGCGCAAGATAGGATAAAACTAAAAGAAAAGGAGTCGTCACCTAGTCTTTTAAGGGAAAGACGAGAAAAACAACAAACAAACCACAAAAGATTGAATGCATGAGATGCAAATATGAAGTCCAGATGTCTCTAAACCAGAGGATGGGTAAGGATTCCTATTACGCAAGGGGAAGGTGTTAGGCACCCCCATACGTCCGAGAAACTCGGTCTTTCTAGTCTAATTTGCTTGCTAGAGACTGAATGAATGCTTGCTAACCTAGATTGTGCTCTAATCATGCTAATATGAATGTCATGGCAAGACTAGATAAATGTACAAGATGGTATGCAAAAACTGCAAAGAAATCCACACAAAATGATGAAATCACGAAACATGACACGACAAACAAAAATACATGAAATAACGTGATTCTTGGCGAAATGGCCAGGGAAATCATACAAACCTCAAGAGAATCAAAAATGCAACCAACTCAAATCATCATAATCATAGAAAACGTCATGGAAATTCGAACGGAAAAATTGCAAAGAAATCCACGTAAAATAGGTAAACTGTTACATGCGAAGAAATTCACATAAAATGACGATATTTTTGGACAGAAGGCTCTAGAAAACTAGTCACTAGCGAAGTCGCCAAAGGGAGGAGGCCACAGCCATGCCAAGATGGCAAAGGCGCATGATAGGATAAAATGAACGAAAAGGAGATGCCACCTAGCCTTTTAACGGAATGGCGAGAAAAACCACAAAAGATTGAATGCATGAGATGCAAATATGAAGGTCAGATGTCTACAAACCAGAGGATGGGTAAGGATTCCAATTACGCAAGAGGAATGTGTAAGGCACCCCCATATGCCCGAGAAACTCAGTCTTTCTAGTCTAATTCGCTTGCTAGAGGCTAAATGAATGCTTACTAACTTAGATTGTGCTCTTATCATGCTGATATGAATGCCATGGCAAGACTAGATGGATGTGCATGATGGTATGCAAAAACTGCGAAGAAATCCACACGAAATGATGAAATCATGAAACACGACATGACAAAGAAAATCACATGAAATGATGAGGTTTTTGGCGAGAATGGCCAGGAAAATCATGCAGACCTCAATAGAATAAAAAATGCAACCAACTAAAATTATCAGAATCATAGAAAACTTCATCGAAATCCGAATGAAAAAATTGCAAAGAAATCCACACAAAATAGGTAAAATGTTACATGCGAAGAAATTCACATAAAATGACAATATTTTTGGCCAGAAGGCTCTAGAAAACTACACCGACATCAAAAGCATCAAAAATGCAACGAACGCAAATCATCAGAATCATGGAAAAAATCACGGAAATCAAGATGGAAAGATTGCGAAGAAATCCACGTAAAATGATCAAATGGCGACATATGAAGAAAATCACATAAAATGACAGTGTTTTTGGAAAGAATGTCATAGAAAATCACATCGATATCAAAATGATCAAGAGTGGGGTCAACCCGAGTTATTGAAATCAAGGAAAAGGTCGTGAAAATCAAAAAAAGGAAAAATAATCCACAAGTGGGCCAATGTGGGCCTTTTGGTCAGTTAATGTATGCCCTTAGACAATGAAATCAAAATCAAATCAAAAATCCGAGAATATGGAATAAAAGGGATCAAATCAAATATCAGGCAAAGGAATATGAAAATGGGTGGAGAACAATCTACGGAAAAATACGTGGGATGCGGGATTGCTCAAAATGGATGACATGACATGAAAACTAAGCAAAATGCATGAAAATGTACTTAAATGTGCAAAAGATGCTGAGGAATGACTTAGACAAAGATTATGCATGACTTAATGCAAGAACTAACATGCATATGCATGAATTGGTAGTATAAGGGCAATTTGGTCATTTCAATGGTCGGATGTGATAAATGCATGTATGAGGATGATGCATGTCTGAGATATGCCAAAACATATTCTAAATGTCAGGAAGATGTTACTTGCAAGAAAACATGAAAAGGACAATGTCTTAAAAACAATAAAATGATGTAAAGGCAATAAAGGACAGGTACAAGGACCGAAATGCAAAATTCACAGAAAAAGGACAACCTGGATTAAAATGTATTCAATGACTTCTATCCTAATGTGTAGATGATGGATTAAATGATAATGTGGCACTGAGATGTGTGAAAATTGCACCTTGATAATTTCTTGAGAGTTTAGGGTCTAATGTGCAAAATTCACACATAAAGTGCAAATGTGACTAAAATGTGGAATTAAAGATCAATTTACAATGCAAACATGAATTTTAAATGAAATCTATGATTAAGTGCAAAATGATAAATGCAATAAGTGGAAAATGACAAAAATAGGTGTGAAAACAATTAAAACCCTAAATGATGAATTTGAAATTAGTGTAAGGGTTTGGATGCAAATTTCCTATGCTCAAGGATTGTATGTTACGAACCTAGGGGCCAACATGCAAACGTTCAGGGCTTAAATGTGATAAAAATTATACTTTTATGTTGATCTATGTGATTATGAAGTTTCTCAGGGTTAGAATGCAAATTTCACAAGAAAATTTCATTTTAAAAAGCTCTAGATGCATGATGCAAATGTTCCAGACTTAACTACAAAGAAAACCTGATCTCAGGGACCAAAATGGGAAAAAACAAGCATTTAAAGGACTGAAAGTTGAATTAAAATTAAATAGGGTGAATCATGCAATATTTACAAGAATAATAAATGAAATTAAAACTTATTTAAACTACAAAGGCTTAAACATAAAGAAAAAGATTTAAAAGTAATGAAAAGAGGACCTAAGTGTAAAAAATTTAAAACTAAAGGGCCTAGGCTAAAAAAAGCCTCCTTCGAAGATCACCGGCGGATCGCCGATGTCTCCACTTCAGCATGAGCTTCGACGATGGTCCAGTGGCGGTGCAACAGTGGAGGAAGGTGGGCGACGATCCAGGAGGCTAGAGAGAGGCACAGTGAGAGTCTCCAGCACGTCAGACGAGACTGGGGCAATCTGAGGAATTCCTCCCACCTCGTGCTCCGACGAGGAGCTGTCGATGCCGAAGAAGACGACGGTGGAGTGGCTAATGATGAGGAGGCCACTAGGATGGCGTGGCGGTGAGCAAAGGAGCTTCCCGATGGTGTGGTGGATGCTCCGGAGGATCCCGAGGGGATTGAGGATGTCTGGTGTGTTACCACCTCTCCTGTGCAAGAGACGATAATGGCGGAGGTACGGGCAGAGCTCTAGGCTTTGGAACGAAGGCACGACGGCTCGATGGGATTCCTAGCGATGAGGCGGAGCTTCCTGATGCGATGATACGAGGCAGGGGTATTTGGGGGCTCTGGTGCTTCAACAGCGTCGGTCGACGGTTGCAATGCAATGGGGACGCTGTTCTCATGCACGGGAGGCCAGAGCGTTCCCCTCCCGAGTAATGGGAACCCAGGGAGGAAGAGGAGGAAGGGGGAGGAGAGGCCCATGGGGCCTTACTTGAACCTAGGAGGCCATTGGCCTCACCGGTGGTGGTGAACCCACCACCGGAGGAGGTGGAAAGCGACGGACAGGGCCCGTACACCTTATGAGAGGCAACCAAAGGTTAGAGGGAGATTCTACAGACCTACGGGAAACATTTTGGGATTAAGAGAAGGGGAAGGAGTACCTGGGTGGCGGTCTTGTCTTTCCTAGCAAAACTCAATGGCGGTGCTCCTCTGGTCCGGCGACTCTGGTGGCGGTGGTTAGGAGGCTCTGGTGTGTTGCAAGTGGGTTGAAGGAGGTTTTCTGAAGGTGGGGGGATTGTTATGTTTTCTGGGGCTCGAATAGGGGTCTGTCAAGCTCTCTCTATTTCGTTAGTGCTCTCTCCATTCATTTGGTCCTCCTCCTCCTTGTGGTCGATTTCTTAGTGGGTTTTTAGCACTGAAAGAGAAGTGGAAGTCGAGGGTTGCTGGTTCATGTGGATCGTGGCTTATAGTTGGCCAACTAGTGGTCTCTATTACATGGGGAAGGAGAGATGGGGAGAGTGGATGCTGGGAAGAAGAAGGGGAACTATAGATTTATTTTTCCATTTCCTAAGTTTTCTGGTTGATGAATGTAATGGGTGTTGTGGGCTGGTTTGGGCCTGGCAAATGGGCTTTTGTTTTAGTTTTTTTTGTTTTAGGTGTTAGGGTTTTAGATTTAGTTGTTTCTAGGGTTTTGTGATTTAAATTTTTATTTTGGTGATTTAGGATTAATGACTTGTGGTTTAAATCTGATTTTGTGTCTTAAGTACTTGTGATTTCAATTAGGGTTTTGATTTTGTGATTTTAATTTAGATTTTTGGGTTTTAATTTTAAATTTGATTAAGTGATTTTTGGATTTTGTTATTTTAGGGTTTTTATGGTTTTAATTAGAATTTATGGTTTTCGTGTTTCAAATTTGCTTTAGTGATTTAATTAGGGCTTTTGGATTAGGGTTTTAATTAGGGTTTTTTTTTAGAATTTAAATTGAGTTTTTGGTGATTTAGGTTTTGGGTTTCATAATTTAATTAAGTGATTTGAATTAGGGTTTTGGATTTTAATTAAGATTTTGGGTTTGGTTTTTGATTTGATTACTTTTAAAGTTAGATTTAATTAATTTTTACTTGACTTAATTAGGATTTAATTTAAATTTTGATTTAATTGGATTTAATTTAGATTTTGATTTAACTGTTTTTTGCTTGATTTTTGTATGAATTAGGGTTTCTTTTTAATTAAATTCAATTTTAATGGATTTTATTGAATTTTGCTTGATTAGGGTTTTAAATTAATTAATTTGGATTTTAAGTGGATTTTATTTAATTTTGGTTTTAATTGGGGTTTTTATTTGATTAATTTGAATTTTAAATGTTTTAATTGAGTTTTGTTTGGTTTTAATTTTGATTAGGTCAAAATGGGCTTGTGTGGACCTAAATGGGCTTGTATAGGCTTGAGTGGGTTGGTGGGTTTAGGGTTTTGGTGGAGTTAGGGTTTAAGTGAAGGTGGTCACAACCAGAGCATCTTTCCAAAGGAGCCTGCTATCAAGTGATTGTAAAATCGGGGTGTCTATAGATGCCCCTCCTTGTGCGAAGTCGAGAGAATCGAGACTAATGCTCAGGATTGACAAGACACCCCGCTTGAGTCTGCGGGAGAGTGGTACTTGCTGCGAGGCCGTGAATCATTTATTCGGTGGATGCACTAAAAAATCATTACCCGTGGCCCATGTGTGATGCTGATGCAATGGTTGACCCTGATGTCGAGTGATGCATGAGGATGATGCTAACGACGAGTGGGTAGCCCATTATCCCACGAAGGGGAACACGAGGATTTCCTGACTCATGCCAAGGGGTGCTTGGACAAGACTACCAGGCTTATCTCACAACAGGGGGACTTAACGAAAGACAGGCCTTTCAGCCCAAAAGGATGTATGGCAAGACATCAGACTTGCCGACCAATGATAGACTGATGCTGATGTCAACTGGATAGTTTGGGGGTATCAGCCTGCTGATGAGTTGACGGACTCGTTGCTGGATAGTTAGGGTTATCAACCTGCTCCTGACAATGTGACAATCGTCAACCGAATAGTTTGGGGTATCAGCCCGCTCCTGACAATATCATAGTCGTCAACTGGAAAGTTTGGGGTATCAACCGACTCCTGACAATGTGACGGTTGTCAACCAGATAGTTTAGGATATCAACCCGGATGATGGGGATGACAGTGTAGGTGAGGAATCAGCAAAGAAGTGACACCAAGATTTGTCCGTCCAGAGCAAATCTAAGATGGGACCAATCTAGACTCCATCTAGTAGTCTAGAAGAAGATGGAGAAGTAGCCTTGGTTCCGTCTATCAGGATTAGAACTCTAAGGAAAGAGGGTGGCACCGAGATTCGTCCATTCGGATCAAATCTGGGATGGAACCATCTAGACTCCGTCCGGTAGTCTAGAAGAAGATCAGAAAGGGTAGCCTTGAATCAGACTGTAAGGATCGAAATTCAAGGACAAAAGGGTGGCACCGAGATTCGTCCGTTCGAATCGAATTTGAGATGGGACCATCTAGACTCCATCTGGTAGTCTAAAACAAGATGGAAAGGTAATTTCGATTTTGTCTATCAGGATCGGAATTCAAAGGCAAGAAGTGGCACCGAGATTTGTCCGTCTAGATCGAATCTGGGATGGGACCATCTAGACTCCTTTCGGTAGTCTAGAAGAAGATGAAAAAAGTAGACTCAATTCCGTCTATCAGGATCGGAATTCAAAGGCAAGATGTGGCACCGAGATTCGTCCGTTTGGATCGAATCTAGGATGGAACCATCTAGACTATGTCTAATAGTCTAGAAGAAGATGGAAAGGTAGCCTCGATTCTGTCTGTTAGGATTGAAATTCAAAGGCAAGAAGGTGGCACCAAGATTCGTCCGTCCAGATCGAATCTGAGATGGGACCATCTAGACTCCGTCCGGTAGTCTAAAAGAAGATGGAAAGGTAGCCTCGATTCCGTCTGTCAGGATCAGAATTCAAAGGTAAGAAGTGGCACTGAGAATCGTCTGGCCCGGATCGAATTTGGGAGAGATACTAGGATCCCTCCTACCTGGTATAGAAGTCTATGACGCCTTCGTTTGTCCAAGCGTAGGCGCCAAATCAAAACAATATTCTCGACTATTTGCCAGGCATACCCTAGTGCCAAGTCGATAGGGAGAAGAAGGCAATAGTTTGAACCAGTCAAGCACATGTTGTAGCAATGGCAATTCCAGCTTCAAATCAACCATAAGCATCCAATCAAACTGACAAAAGTGTTTCAATGAACCTACTATAGCAATCGAATACAATGTAGTGCTTATACTGTTTTAGCCAATAGCACAACACGAATATCAAGAATCTGCATCATCCTTAGATCTCTTAGAGCCTCTAGCTTTGGGAAACAGTGTATGGCTCGAAGCTGCTCCACAGATCGGCCAAGTTTCTTCAACTTCGGCTTCATAATCAGCTAAACAACCCTTCCCTTTACGACTGTGAGACTATCCGACCAGATGGAGCCATTAAACAAGCGTGATAGCTCCTTAGTCAGGGTCTACAGTCGATGTTCATCTATCATGTTCAACTGCGTGAAGCGATTGCCCAACCATTTAGCCTCTTCTAGTTCTGCTTCTTTCAAGATCCTCAAGGAAGGGATTTCCACTTCAACCAGTAGCATGGCCGCCATGCCATAGACTAAAGAAAAAGGGGTGGCACTTGTGGATGTCCGGATAGAAGTTCGATATGCCCACAATGCCTAGGGAAGCTTTTCATGCCAATCCTTGTGAGTCTCTGCCATCTTCTTTAGTATCTTGGTAACGTTCTTGTTGGCTGACTCAATCGCTCCATTCATCTAGGGGCGATAAGGTGAAGAACGGTGATGTTTAACGTGGAAATTATGTAAATAGTCTTCGACCCTCTTAGCTGTAAAGTTCTTCCCATTATTTGATATTATTGCATGTGGAACCTCATATCGGGATATGATGTTGTTCTTTAGGAACTTCTCAGTTACTGAAGCAGTGATAGTCTTGTATGATGCCACTTCGACCCACTTTGTGAAGTAATTGATGGCCACCAAGATTAAACAATGCTCGTTAGATGCTACCGAATGAATGGCACCGACAACGTCAATTCCCTAGGTGGAGAAAGGCCATGGTGAAAACATGCTGTGAAGTTGTTGTGGTAGAGCATGGATTAGGTTCCCATGGATCTAGCAGGCATCACACCTTCGCACAAACTGACAGCAATCTACCTCCATGGTCAACCAATAATAGCCTTGTAACATGATCTTCTTGGCTAACAGAACTCCATTCATGTGCGGCCCACATTTCTCAGCATGAACTTGTAGCATGATGGCATCGGCCTCCTTCTTATTCAAGCATCTCAGGAGCATTTGGTTATAGGATTTCCTGTACAAATGGCTAGCCCCAAGTACATAGTTGGATGCCAAGCGCTTCAATGTCCTTGCTTCTGTTGCTGACGCCTGAGGAGGGAGGTTCCTATTTTCCAGAAGAACCTTAATGTCATGGTACCACAGGAGCTCTTTTGGTGGGTCTGCTTTCTCTATAATCATGCAGTGTGTTGGTTGATCCATACATGTAACTGACACATCCACTGCACGGTCTTCTGGTATCGAGAGCCAAGATGCTAAGGTTGCCAAGGCATCTCTGTAAGCATTCTTGGCCCTATTCATAAAGGAAAAATGAACCTCTTGGAACTCTACCACAAGCTTCATAAGATGGGCATAGTATTGGATGAGCTTTTGATCCTTGGCCTTCCAATTGCCGTTGACTTGTGCATTAACTAGCATGGCATCGCCATGTACAAGTAACTTGCGAACACCATGCTCCAAGGCTATTTAAAGTCCTACTATGCACGTCTCATATTCAGCTTCGTTATTCGTGCATTTGAAATTTAATTTCCTCGCGTAGGGAGTCATCTAGCCTTGGGGGGCTATCAGTACGGCGCCAATGCCCATTCCTCTTTTGTTCACTGCACCATCAAAGTATAAGCGCCATTGATCTGTCTCCTTGGCCATCTCTGGTTCATTATCAGTATCCCTGGTGAACAGCACATCCTCGTCTGGGAATTGAGTCCACAAGAGTTGATATTCTGGTACAGGTGGCTCGGCCAGATTGTCTGCCAGTGCTTGTCCCTTTATGGATTTCTATGTGACAAAGGTGATGTCGTATTGGGACAACAACACCTACCACATGACACACCATCCTATGAGCACCGGCTTCTAGAGCAGATACTTCATAGGGTCATAGCAACAAAGGAACAAGACTGGGTATGCCATTATATAATGCCTTAGGCATTGAGCTTCCTAGACGAGAGACAAGCAGACCTTCTCTATGGTAGTGTAACTGGCCTCGCAATCATTAAACTTCTTACTTAGATAATATATCACCCTCTCCTTGCGACTAGATTCATCATGCTGGCCTAATACTACTCCCATAGAATGTTGGGTTACGAATAGATAAAGGAGTAGGGGCCACCCTAACTCTAATGGGACCAAAATTGGAGGTCTGGCTAACAACTGCTTGATCTTGTTAAAGGCTGCCTAACTTTCCTCGTTCCAACAAATATGTGCATTCTTCCTTAGGAGCTTGAAGATCAACTCGCAGATTGGTGTGTGTTGAGCTATGAATCGGCTGATATATTGTAGGTGACCCAACAATCCTCTGACTTCTTTCTCTGTAGTGGGGGGAGGCATGTCAATTATGGCCCGAGCCTTAGTTGGATCGACCTCAATTTCCCTCTAGCTGATGATGTAGCCAGGAAGCTTGCCAGATGAAACCCCGAAGGTGCATTTACTAGGGTTAAGGCAGAGCTTGTACTTGTGTAGATGGTCGAACAGCTTCCTCAGGCAGGCTAGATGATCTTCGAGCTCTTTGGACTTAGCTATCATATCATCAACATGAACTTCGACCTCATGGTACATGAGGTCATGGAATAGCATTGTCATAGCTCTCTGATATGTAGCCCATGCATTCTTGAGCCCAAATGGCATCACCATGTAGCAGAAGACTCCCCACGGCGTGATGAATGATATCTTCTCCATATCTTCTTCTGCCATCCTGATCTTATTATAGCCTGAGAATCCATCCAAAAACGATAGCATTTTATGGCCGACTGTATTGTCTATAAGGATATCAATGTGAGGTAGTGGGAAGTCATCCTTAGGACTCACTCGGTTGAGATCTCTATAATCAATGCACATGCAAACCCATCCATCCTTCTTTGGCACTGGGATGACGTTTGCAAGCCATTCTGGGTATAGGACGACCTTAAGGAAGTCCACCTTATGTTGCTTCATGATTTCCTCCTTAAGTTTGAGCAACCACTGGGGTCGCCATCTTCTGAGCTTTTGCTTGACAGGCTTGACATCTGGCTTCAATGGCAGATTGTGTACTGCTACCTCTATATCCAGGCCAACCATGTCGCTATAACTCCAGGCAAAGACATCTATGTACTCCTTAAGGAAGGCAATGAATTTTGCCCTCACTTGCAAGGTGAGCTTAGCACTAATGCGCAATTCTTTGACATTGTCAGTGGTTCTGATGTTCACCAGCTCGGTCGCTTCTTCCACATGGAGATTCGGGCCTTCTGGGTCATTATCATGGTGCTTGAATTCTATTTGTGCGTCATCATCCCCATGTGCACCGATGTCATCCTCCTCTTCTTAGGCCACGAACTCGGACAACACCTCCTTCTGAAAAGTAGGATCCACTGTATCGAAGGTGCAAATCTGCTTTGATGCTTCGCCCTTTCGGTGCCAAAGGAGAGTTACGCTGACTCTCGTATTCTTGTACTGGCAGCAAGCAACCTCTATGTCATCCTGTTATGTATCCTCTCTCAAGTCAAATGCTTCTTGACTTTCTAATGTTTCTTCTTCACTTATTGCTGATTTTTTGGATGTTCTAGTTTTTCTAATTTTGTTTATTTTCTTGATTTTCTGATTTTTTGTTTTGGATTCTTTTTGCTATTTATAGGGGGTACTGCTGATTGGAAGTTGTCCTGTTACAGACTGATTAGAGTGATACCACCAGCGTTCTTCCCAGAGCTCAACTCAAGGTCTTTTTTTTTGGCCCCGACCTTGCATAAGGTGGGGCTTAAGCTGTTGGTACCATTTGGACCCACCCTTTAATTGCTGAGTGATTAACTCATCTAGTCTAAAGTGGGCCAACACTTCTTCTTCTTCCATGACCATGATAACTGAACGGTCCTGAGTTCCTTGCAGTGAAGAAGGGGACACTTCAATCATTACGGCTTGGCCTTTCTAGCGCCTCACTTCCTCTATGGTATCTTCTGCCAAGACAGTGAGCTGCTCTTGAAATAGAACTTCCATGCTTTGGAGCACCTCGTCCATCTGTGCCTCTACAACTTCTCCCTCGTCCGCATCAGAT
The DNA here is from genome assembly GCA_024699735.1 of Posidonia australis. Lineage (NCBI taxonomy): Eukaryota > Viridiplantae > Streptophyta > Magnoliopsida > Alismatales > Posidoniaceae > Posidonia > Posidonia australis. The sequence goes on along the minus strand of JAMKQA010005115.1, from coordinate 5,993 downwards.
GCGAGATCCATATAATACGTAGCCTCTAGACCGTCGCTTGTGTGTGTCAATGGTACTGCACAAGGGTTGGCGCTCCACGCCAACAATAGGATCTAGGCAGGCATTATCTGAGTCGGAGTGTGTTGGGAAAGAGGATCTACCACATGATGTCCGATGGAGGCTACACAACCTACCTCTGCGATCACTGTTGTGACTGATGTCATGGTGGGGACTAATGCAGAAACTAGAACTACCGCTGCTGATAAAGTGACTGGAGTTGTGGCTATGACTGAAACTAGAACTGTCATATATAGCATTGCGATGTGGCAAGAACTATAGTGGTTAGAATGGAAACTGTTGTGGCTGGAACTGAAACTGCTGGGGTTGGAACTGAAATTGCTGTGACTAGGACTGAAACTGTTGTGGTTGAAACTATAACCGCTGTGGCTGGAACTGAAACTACGATGGCATCTTCTTCAGAATAGTAATCCTCAATGCCTACCCATTCAACTGTGCTTGACGAAGTGTCTCGTTGTAGCACCGGTGGCAATGGGCTCAGCGATCCCCTGATCGTACTTCCCAAGAGGTGTCCCTTTCTCATATCCCCAGCGGCGACATAGATTCTCGACCATCCTAGAGGGGTTGTTACGAACATGTGGGTAGCTGCCACGTTCAAATTCGAGGATGAAGTTAACCGGCTCGATTAACCCGGAATAGAACATCTGAAGGCTTGGGGTCAAAGCAGACAGTCTGGTGAGACAGGGTTGACGCAGCATCGATCTTCTCCTTCTCAAAGTTTTTAGCCATGACAATAACAATGTTATCGCCCCTGCTAAACTTGATCATGCGATGGAGAGTCGACGGGATAACTTGATGCTTGTGGAGGGTGCCCAAGCAGGAGATTAAACAAAGGTTCAAGGTCCACGACGTAGAATTCCACGTCAAACTAGGCTGGGCCAATGATGAGGGAGATTACCAACAAGCCCAATGCATCGTGGTGCGTGTTGTCGAATGACGTCATTCCCTTTACCGCTGGCACAATATCCTCGGCCTTGAATCCGAGCTTGCTTGTTGCGCATAAGGGGCAGACATTCACACCTGCGCTGTTATCAATCAAGGTGAGGGGAATGCGGAAGTTCTTAAATTGTACTGTTATGAACAATGGCTGGTTATGATTGATCCCTGCTAGAGGTAATTCTTGGGAAGCGAAGGAGATAACCGGGGGTGTGGCAATCATACTTACCATACTTTCCAGGGTTGTGGGTTCAATGGTGGGGGTTACATGAGTGGCCTGGAAAACCCGGTGGAAGGCCTCTCGGTGCTCGACCAAAGTGTGGATCAAGTCCCAAATGGAAATAACGGCCTTGACCTTCTTAGTTGAGCAGTGATGTCGACTACACTTTGGCTAAGGTGGAAGAGAGCTTTGTTAAGGCTTCCTCAAGGGTGGGCTTCACTGGCCGGCTTTCTAGCTGTGGTGGAGTTACAGTAGGTCGGGTTTGCTTAGGCTCAGGAGTTGGGGCCCTATACACCTGCCCTAAACCCATGACCTCCGCAAACATCTCTGTAGCATAGTCATAGGGCATGCGATGGGTATTTTGCATCAAATTAACAACCATAGGTGCCCTAGCGACCAACTCTGGCCAAACAAGAGGTAGGCTTGCAGCTGGTAAAACTGGTAGGGATACAGGCCAGGGAGACTACATGGTGGGATGGACTAGCAGGGTGACAAGTGCTATAGATGGAGGGGATTGTGTTAGTAGGGTCATTGATGTGGTTGGTAGGGGTGACCGTGCTAGCAAGATTTGCGGTGTACCAGGTGAAGGTGGGTGTGCCAATGGGATTGCGGGATATTCTAGTCTGACGGCGAGTTAGATCATGTTCACTGTGGAGCTTGAACCATCAAAAAAGGAGTGATAAAAAGACCGTGGGAGCAGAGTAGACGAATCATGAATCAAATTCGACGAGTGAGAAAGAGAACATGGATCCCAGAGGTCCCTGACGCATCCAAAAGGCCGTGCTTAGGGAGAGGCTGGCTAACAATGCTAGGGGGATCAGGGACAAATGTAGATAAATGTGCTCGTGCTGGTGCTGACTCCGTCTGCTAGGTGTGAATGCAATGACCTTATGGTCAATCAAGTCCTGAATAGCATTCCGAGAATGCCACGCGACGCAATGGAAGTTGCAGAATAGGTCTGCTTTGTACCACCTTGGTAGTAGATGCGGCGATGGGTGAACCTCTGGAAACTTCCAAAGTGATGGTACCTTCAAGAGGACGACACTCAGGGGCTCGACCAAAGGCGTGAAGCGGTGCTCTGGTCAGTGTGGTCGTGCCTGACCTAGGTATTGTCTTGGCCTTGCCGGTGCGACGGGATACACTAACTCGACGATAGTGGTGTTGTGAGCGGTGCGTAGTGCTCTATGTGTGGGTGCATAAACTAACTGCTACTGAGCTAGGTGCCCCATGTCAACAGGCACTGTAGGGGATCCGACGTATGCAATGGCATTCCGGGGAGGATCTCTCCTTTTATTGGCATTACCGTTTGTGCCATTATTAGTGCTACTGCCACTTGTACCTGGGATGGAAGTAGGGGACATGGCCTGTTTGGCGAATGTAGTGAGCGCAGGGAAGCTGCCACTATGCAGCGAACTTTCTATGTGAGTGCCAGCATGGATCAGTGATGCAAAAGTGGTGATAGGCTGTATGCTAAGCAGGGCCCTAGTGGCTGGCTGCGCTCCATGGATAACCATCTCAATAGATTCCTCATCAGAGGGTCAATCTCGAACTTGTGAAGCATGAGCGCGCCAGCGTCCAACATACTCCCCAAATGACTCATGGGGCTTCTGCTTGGTGGTGGTAAGGTCCTCGCGCTTAGGGATCAAGTCGAGATTGAAGCAGTACTGTTCCAGGAACACCTGGCTGAGGTCATTCCAAGTCTTTATCCGGGCCATATCCAAAGAGGTGAACCATTTCAATGCAGGACCGGTTAGACTCTTTTGGAAAAGATGGATCAACAATCTCTCGTCAGCCTAAAGCTGTGCGAGATCTCCATAATAGGCCCTTAGATGCGAGATAGGGCAGCCTTTACCATTATATTTATTGAAATCCGGGACTTGGAAGTTTGATAAGAGAGTAGCCTCTAGGAAGTAGCAGAGGTCCCAGAATTGGTAAGACTGGCAGTCTCCTCCCTGCACTTGTTGAAGTGCTTTCTCAAGATCGCCCACCCTAGTGTGAAGGGCATCTGGAGCTGCTACCAATAAGGGTGATGCTGCCAGGGTGGGTCCTACGTATGCCACATGGGTCGCACCGAGGTGCTTTTTTGAATCCACCATCGTGTCTGCTGGTGTCAGTGCACGATGGTCGGTGTACCCGTGTGTTGGTGTAAAATGTTGTGGGGTACATGCAGAAACCTGGTTCTGATGCAAGAAGAGAGGGGGAGATGTATGATGTGCTAAGTGAGGTGCAATGTGAGCGGGCTACAATTGTTGTCCCAGGACGGATCCGGGGAATGAGACATGAGGGTGCTGTGCCCTTACCAAACCTAAGGGCTGGCCACGAGGTGCATAGGAGGGATGCTCAGCAATGACTAGTGAGGAAGCTGCAGGCGGAGTCGATCCTACTGTCGCTGAATGCACAAGAAGCTGAGGCGATGGCCAAGGAGGTGGTGTAGTGGGTGTAACATGATACGCATTGGACAACAACAAAGGGACCTCTAGAACCACCAGAGGAGCAACAGGAGCTAGAAGGATATAGAAACCCATGCCTTGAAGCATTTAAGCAAGCTCAAGAAGTTGTTGGGCTTGGAGGACACGAGACCCATCGGTAGCAGTACCGGAGGCCACAGTAAAAGGCATAGAAGATCCAAGTGGCGGTTGGACTTCAGACTGTCCAGTAGAGAGAGATCCTATCAGAGATGTCGCTGCAGATGGTCGGGAGCCAAAAGTAGTAGATCCAGCCAGAGGATAAGACAGAGACGGGGTCTCCGAAATGCGTGTGGCCGTCACAGTGACGACCTCAATCTGTAGTGGAATGAGCTTGCCAATTTCTGGTACACGAGGAATTCTTGACCATCTGGAAACGACTGTCGGGAGGAGTGACAGAAGGCAAAAGAAATTAGTGTCAACGGAGGGACCAAGGAGGTAGTCACCTCAAAAGTAGTAGAAATCAAAGGCTCACCAAGACGCTGGGCCATAGTGGAACGGGAGCGAGTGAGAGTCGGACTATGGTGATAAGGCAAAGGACAGGTCCTAGGACAAGCTATCGTCTACAGTGAAGGGTAGCTCAGGAAAGGATGGGCGAGATCTATCACCATAGGGGAAATAGAAAACAAGGACGCTCGAGCTCTAGTAGAGGAACTTGCACGCTAACCTGTAAGAAAAAATAGGCATCAGGGAAACCTAATGTGAGTAGAACAAGACACAGATGCAATGTTATTAGGGTAGCATGAATGCACATGCATATGAATGCAACTATTATGCGCTCTCTCACCATCTATGTGTGTCCTAGTAAGTTGTCTACTCTGGACTCTCTCAGGGGTATACGGGTCTCCGACTCAAGGCAAGAAAGTAAGGTCCCCACTCTAAATCCCGGCCAAAGCACATGTGGTGAACGGGTGGTGCATTGGTGGCATCGTCTCCTACAATAGCATGGAGTTGTACCCTCTACTAGCACCAACAAGACCCCAGACAAGGGGGACAAACTAATAACACGTCCTAAGCCAAAGTCATAAAATAGGCTACCAGAATTGTCCTTTGCAAGCTATAGGTGGTCTCAAGGGAGAAGAATGCATGCACCTATATGAATGAATCACGCATGTATGCTTTGTGTCTTTTACTTTCATTTTATTAACTAGAGGGGGAAAAGAATTTGAATTGGTCTCTAGTTTCGCCTTATTAATTGTTTCTCCGAGTTTGTGTGTTTTATTTTACACCAAACGGGGAAGGCAAACATGTTTCTACTCTCCTAGTCATGTCAAATGCAAAAGGGGAAGAAAACACACAAGTAAGGCAAGCAAGCAAGTAAACAACAAGCAAAAGGCATGATCATGGCATGTGCAAGTGTCATGTACAATGATTGTAAAAAGAAAACATCCATCACGTCAAAAGACAAAGCATGTGCCATGCAAGTGCAGTGACAAAGCAAATGTGTAAAAAAAAGTGTGAAAGGCACGCTAAGTAAGCAAACAAGCACAAGCAAGTCAAACAAGCAAATATGTGAGGTCCACGCCTCAGCAAATAAGAACAAGTAAGCAAAAAGAAGACTAACCTGAAAGCCGGAATCTAGTAGTCACTAGCGAAGTCACCAGAGGGAGGAGGCCACAGCCATGCCAAGATGGCAAAGGCGCATGATAGGATAAAACAAAAAGAAAAGGAGTTTTCACCTAGCCTTTTAACGGAAAGGCAAGAAAAACCACAAACAAACCACAAAAGATTGAATGCATGAGATGCAAATATGAAGGTCAGATGTCTACAAACCAGAGGATGGGTAAGGATTCCAATTACGCACGGGGAAGGTGTTAGGCACCCCCATATGCCCAAGAAACTCAGTCTTTCTAGTCTAATTCGCTTGCTAGAGGCTAAATGAATGCTTGCTAACCTAGATTGTGCTCTTATCATGCTGATATGAATGCCAAGGCAAGACTAAATGGATGTGCATGATGGCATGCAAAAACTGCGAAGAAATCCACACGAAATGATGAAATCACAAAACACGACATGACAAAGAAAATCACATGAAATGATGAGGTTTTTGGCAAGAATGGCCAAGAAAATCATACAGACCTCAATAGAATAAAAAAATGCAACCAACTCAAATTATCAAAATCATAGAAAACTTCATCGAAATCCGAATGAAAAAATTGCAAAGAAATCCACACAAAACAGGTAAACTGTTACATGCGAAGAAATTCACATAAAATGACAATATTTTTGGACAGAAGGCACTAGAAAACCACACCGACATCAAGAGCATCAAAAATGCAACGAATGCAAATCATCAGAATCATGGAAAACATCAC
>JAMKQA010005114.1:0-57949 GCA_024699735.1 Posidonia australis | reverse complement strand
TATATTATTTTTATTTCATATATACTAAATAACTTAAAATATATAATTATATGAAAATATTGTTAATTGTTTGATTAATTATGTAATGTGTATATTGCCATATCCGTTTTTATATCCGATTTTATCCGTATCCGATCCCCTTTTATCCGTTCCGTATTCGTATCCGTTTTTTAAGGATATGGATATGTAAATTTCCTATCCGTATGATATCCGTATTTGTATCCGTATCTGTATTTCGAAAATAGATACGGATATGGTAACACCCATATCCGTACCGTATCCGATCCGTTTGCACCCCTAGTTTGTATCCTAGGTTGGTGGCCCATCGGTAGTTAGCACGACATTCATATTTTTATTGTAATCGGTAAGCTACCATTAATATTGGTCTTGGTTATGTAAATCACTACTAAGAGATAAAATCAGTCCAAAATTATGTGCCTCATGGAACCATAAGTTTCAATCAAAGTATCAGCCAATGTTTATATGGTAAATATAAAGTTTTAGCAAAAAATAATACACTCAGTACACTTGGATTAACAGAATATTAATCATGCCTGAGTTGCTCTTTAGTAGGGACAAGAAGGCTCTGAGAATGGTTATCCACTGCTACAGAGTTTTGTGGAGTAGATTGTGTTTGCTTTAAATCCCAAGTTTGTTGTATAGCCGACACTGAATGTAGGATTTCATATTTTTCAAATCCTGTACCCAGATTTACTATGCAACAATGCATAAGAGAAATAATATCATTGATAATCAAATTCAAAATTTTATTTGTTCCCCTCAAAATTCTATTATTTCGTTCATTTCATATAGTCTAGAGTATAACTTGAATTGGAGTATATCATACATTTGTAGGAATATCAAATTTCAAAACAAGTGGGGAGATAAATAAATCAGCAATCTTAAAAATTGTAGGGTACATTATGCCTGAGATGAAAATATTCCAAATGGAGTCAGCAAATGAGCAATGAATTTACAAGTGAGTATTCGTTTCATTATGGCCATTACAAAAAATGCATACATTAGAGTCAGTCCAACCTCTCTTGCATAGGTTTTCTTTAGTAAGCACTTTGTTAAAAAGAACCAGTCATGAGAAAAGTTTAATCTCAAGAGGCATTCAGCTTTTCTAGATCTCAGAAGATAGATGAAATTTATAGTCTCCATCATTTAGAATTGTATAACAGGATTTCACAGTAAAATTCTTATTGGATGTTGGGACCCAAATCAGAATGTCATCTTTAAGGAGTAAGTGTGTATTACTTAGAATTTCTACTAATCCATCTGCCTGGGCCTGAATAATTGGATAGTTATCATATGATGTGGAGTTAGAAAATAAACTACCAAAGTTAATCTTTAATATCTCTAGAATTTTTTGACTGAAGTTTTCTTATGTTTTGCATTTTTATACAAGTTAGGGAACAAATTTCTAAGTTTTTCTCTTTTCTACCACCTATTTTCCTAGAAAATAATACTATACCACTTTTGACCTGAACAGAAGAAAAGCAGTTTACAATATCAAAGCATCCTTTGATATCCTGTCAAAGAGAAGAAGATTTACCAATTGCTAAGTTCAGAAGGGCACTATACCATACCCTTGAAAAGTATCTAATCTTTATTAATTCTTTCCATTTTAAGTTGAAAGAATCCGATAGGAGTTACCATAATAATTTGCTTTTGAGTGTCATACAGAAATTTCTCAAATTTATTATTCCTTAGTCCTTTTGTGCTTTTGATCTACAAATGGTGGCCTACTTAGACAGATGATAGGAATCATTTATTGATGAGCAAGATTTTCACAGAAATCTACTTCTGAATTTGTCAATTTTTTTCCACCTTAGTGGGGAGCTGTAGAACCTGACGACATTCAAATTAGTAGTACAAGTTCCTACTGGTGCTGCAACAACCTGGTTTGAAGCCAGAGTAGTTTGCACATTGCGAAGATGCTTCATTTTCTTTAGGTTGGTGGTCAAAGAGTTACTCTCGTTGCCATCCTTGATGCCCTCGATGGGGTTATAAAAATCTACCCACCATAAAGATAAAGAAAAAAATCTTACCAATGATATCACTAAAATTCGGTGTGTTGCCTCTAAAATCATTATCATTTCTCATGTTCCAAGTCACCCAAAGGAAGGCAATAACCACCAAAGACCAAGCCAAGTGGTTAAGATGAAATATATTAAACCTGATCAAGGAGAATATTTGATCAATGGAGATAATATCAAAGTAAGTGTAACCAGCAATAAAATTCCAAACTTGAGAAATAGAAAGGCAATAAATGAAGAAATGGAGGCAATCTTCCACATGCGCATTGCAAGAAACACAACTAATCCAAATTGTCCAACCTTTCTTAGCTAGGTTAACTTTAGACAGAATTTTGTCATACAAAACCAATCATGTAAAAATTTTGAACTTGGAGGAACATTTTGCCCTCCAAATGGAGTTATTTATAGTGAAGACCATCATTTGAGATGAAAGAGTAACCACTCATGGCGGAGAAAGTGTTATTCCTGAGCTGAAGGTGACATGGTTGGTAGTGTTTACTCAAAGTTGTAAACTAGCTCAAGATGCGACATTTTGTTTAAAAGAGGAATCAACTGTATAAATACTATGATAACCTTTATTTAATTTAAATTAAGAATAAATGGGCTAGGAACCAGTAGTGGATTTAAACACGGGTCCGGTGAGGCATGTGCCTCATCTTAATTTTAAAAAACTATTAAGATAATATGTAATTTATCCAAGCTAAAAGACAATTTACACATGTAAATGCCTTATACCTCACCCCAACGTTGGCAGCAACCCTAATGCCATCACAACTAGTCCAATCTCCCTGACCCAATCCCAACACCAGTAAAGTAGCAATAGTGACCAACGCATAACGGAGTAGGCGAGTATGTAACTGCAACTTGCATTGGCACAACAGTACCACCATGGCACGACGACACCAAGACCTCCTCCACTGTGGCATTGCCTCCACCGATAGCCTGAAACCACCATGGTACCATCAACACCTCCTCCAGTAGTCCTCTCTAGTAGTCCTCCTCGTTTCTCTAAGTCTTTGGATTCCAACGATGGCTCCGACTCTCCAATAGTCCTCTCTAGCAGTCTTCTCTAAGAATCCTCCTCTCTGTGATTCTTCACCTTCCAGTGAACTTTTTTTTGTACCTTCTTCTATTGAAAAACCAAATAAACGTTGGCCTATTATAGCAAACTTGTTTAGAATAGCATTACGAAATTTAAAATCTATGCTTTAATTTCACTCTCCATTACCAGTACGAATTATGTAATAAATAATAATCATATGAATATGAGTACATGACATCAATATGACATTGTGTTAGGAAATCTTTTAAAAATAAATTATAGTTGTTGTTGCCTTTGTTTACCGTTGTTGTGGTAGATTAGGTTGCAACAACATTTTCATATTTATCTGCCTTATTCTGGGTGGATTATTCTCCTTCAGATTATCCTCTGGTTGATTTGGAGGGAGAGAAACTGTAGGATTTTTCGTAATAACTCTAAGTCTGCTTGTGGGCTCATTTCTGATATTTTGTGTTTAATGCAATTCTAGGTGTCTAATATTGTCCCAGGTTTTGAACAACAAGACATGATGCAGTTTGTTGCTGCTCTTTCCAGGAAGATATGCATGCTTGAAGCTCAAAATGGACATAGTGGGCTAATATAGAATTTTTGTTACAATACTTCTAGTTCCCATTTTTGTATTCTCCTTAACAGGAATGTTCCCATTTGATACTTAACATTTACAGCTTCATGCTATTTTCAATGGCTGTAGAACCTCTGGGTTGTAATATTTTTGGAACATTGTACTTCTCTTCTGGCTTTTCGTCGATATTAATCTATCTCAACTATTAACAAAAAAAAAAAAAAACATTTTCATATTTAATTTCAACTGCAGTTATGTAATATGATTTGATAGTGTTGTAGTGTTTTTAATCCTTTTATATTTTTTTTAAGTAATTGTGTTATTGTAGTATTGTAGCATTTGAATTGTTTCTCTTGGAGTTTGGGGTTAATTGAGAAAAATCAAATCATTAGTTGTAACATTTGAATTGGTTTATTTTCATCAAACAATAAATGACAAGGAGGTATACATCTGTATACATCTGGTGGCATGTGTAATGTGCTTTATTTAAATTATTTTTTGTTTATTTAGTTTTCTTTTTTTTATTTATGTGTAGTTATATTTTTCAAATAGTTATGGACAAGTATTTGATTAAAAGGTCGAAAAGAAGAACCTTTAAATAATCATCAGTTGGAAAGAAACCTATCAATAATGTGACATCTTTATCGAGTTCTCTTGAATTTAATCCAAAAGAATTGATTTTAGATTTGAGACCATTGATACTTACTTACGAATTTATGATGTGAATAAGTGTGACAAAATTAGATGTACATATTTAAGTAAACGTTCATGTCAAGGAAATCTATGATTTAGATAATGATATTTTAATAATATTTAAATTTTATTATTTTATTATATTTATTTCAGAAGATTTATCATATGTAAAATTGTACTCCATCCTAGGAAAAATTCTAGAGCCGTCACTATTAGGAACATGGGTACAACTTGAATCCTGGCGGTAGAATTCAGTTTGTTTCACACTTTCACAGGGCACAATATCCATTAATATATAGTGTATATACCACTTAGCCTGAGGTGTGTATATGTGCATTAATGTATAGTGTATGAAGAATAAGTTTGGTTCACATGGTACCATTTCTGCTGATATATATAGTATACATTACTTAGTTTGAGGTGTGATATGGAAAATGTCATTTTTTATAGTAGTATGAGGCTGGAGAAAATATATTCCACGTCAATCATGGTGGGGTAAGTTTAAAATAATAACAGGTTGCTCCTTTATCCTCTGTGTAAAATATATACTATTGTATCCCAAAAACCTTTGACCTTTCAATAACTGAAGTGATTCTACTGTATTGTGATGTGTATAAATCACTGAAGCAAGAAACATGTTTTTATGGTTTTAGACCGCAATGGCAGATTTAGATGCCAAATAAATGTCGATGCCACTAGGAAAAAAGCTAGGGAGAGAGAAAAGTACGGTTCTACAATTAATTGCCCGGAAATGTGATAATCTATACCTTCAAATTATTTCTTAAAAAATTCAAAGTGGGAAAACAAATAAGAAAAATCTCACCTCCATGGAAATTCCATTCCACCACTAGTCCTGTCTCGACCTCGCATGGCTCCCCTAAGAAAGATGGCTACCAACGTATTGTTCCCTGTTTCACAATAAAAATATATTTTTCATTTATTGATGTTTTAATAAAACTATTTTCGTAAGGAATATCAAGATTGTGAGAAAAAGCTATATCATACTTGTTTAAGGATCATATTTGATTGCAAAGTAGTTTATCAAGGATTTCTTTCACCTTAATAAACTTAGTTATTGTTTTAAGTAAATCGTCACTTTTGGTTTTCAAGGAAGTAATATCTTTTTCTAGGAATTTTATTTTATTTCTCATGTATTTTAAGTCATTTCTCAATTGAATATTTTCAAGATTTAACTCATTCATTTCAATGGCTAATTTTTTTCTCTCACTAACTAACATGTCATTTTCACTAGTTAAGTCATCCATACTTTGGCTTAAGTTTTTGGATTATGATTTCAATGATTTGTATTTTATATGTAGTTCATTAAATGCATTAAGAAGTTCATCCATGACAAAATCCTTAGTATCGACTAAAGAGGGTACCTCATTGTTTAGTGTCATGAAACACATGTGAGTTATTTCTTCATTGGATGTGGATTCTTCATCAAAGATTGAGTCACTTTCATTCAATGTTGCATGAAGAGTTTTTTTTCTTATTTTCTTTTTTATCTCTTTTGTCTTTCTTGAGGGTTTTCATTTTGAGCAAAGGACAATCCTTTTTCATGTTATCGGGTTTGTTGTATTTGAAGCATAAAGGTACTTCCTCATGTACTTTAGTTTTCTTAAAAGAGCATTTAGGCCACTTTCTTTTGAAATTTTCTTTTCTCATGAACCTCTTGAACTTGCTGGTGAGAAAAGCAAGATCCTCATCATCCAAGTTGTTCGAATCAGTAGAGGCTTTAAGAGCTATCGTCTTCTTGTTTGGTGTATCTTTCTCTTTAGGCTCTTTTTCTTTCATTTGTACTTCATAAGAAGTTAGTTTTTCTATGAGACTCTCAAGAGAATATGTTAAAGGGTCTTTTGCTTCTTCAATTGCAGTGATCTTCTTCTTCCATTTCGAAGTAAGAGAACGAAGAATCTTTCTAACTAAATCACTTTGAGAGTAACATTTACCAAGAGATTGCAAAGAGTTAGTAATTTTATTGAATCTTGTAAACATATTACTAATAGATTCATGAGATTTCATTTTGAATAATTTATACTTATGAACAAACGTATTTATCTTAGTTTCTTTTACTTGGTTAGTTCTTTCATGAGTGACTTCAAGAGTATGTCATGCGATGTGAAGTATTACATTTTGAAATATGATTAAATTGTTCTTGATTTATAGTACAAAATAAAATATTTAAACCCTTGACATCAAGTGAAGTGTAACGTTCCACATTTCCACAATAATTTAAAACAAATTATATTACGAGAAAATTTAAGCTAAATAGAAAATATTTAACTACCAAGAACCTATGTGTGTTGCTAGGAGACTCCGATCTATATGCATTACGCAAAATCAACCGCATGTCTGCACCTGCAAACCAAAACCACGAGGAAAACGCATGAACGACAGAAGTCACCTAGTACGCATCCCAAGAAAAACGATGGGAAAATGAAATCATAAATATTTTTTTTTCCTTTTAAATTCATTTCGTAAACCATTTCCTTAAAACTTCATAAATCCGGCCCACACTGACCAAAACCACAATCGAGGCTCTACTAGCCCAAAAACACAAGGAAAGTCTCTTAATGGTCAAAACCACACACAATGAGTCGAAAAGCCCAACGTCAGGCAACCAAACTCTGGCTGCAAGCAGTCCATTGAAGAGTAACCAACGACATCTACACTACCACGACATGCCACCCTGTGTAGGAGCCACATTGTCCTGCGATTCTCCCACTTGAAGAACCCTCACAAAGCCAACCTCTCCTTGGGAAGGCTGTCTTGTCTTTTAGGATGCTACCAGTTACGGGGCACGTGTCCCACCTACACTAGTCACCACAGGGTATACCTCCTCACGACATCCTTCACACACGATGCTTAAGAGGGAGTGTCATACCTTCACACCTGACAACACCCGAACCTTAGTGTTCATAGCGATAATAGTAGTATCATACCTCCCTATCATGCCACAAGACACCTCAACCCTAGCCTCGAGACGACAGTTAAGGAGTTTCATACCTCTAGGACCAAACACCCCTCAACCTCAAGTATCTCGACCCCGAACTCAACCAAGGAGTCGCGTCCGACCATTCGAGAATATCGTCACATTCTCTAGTTCCGACGACACAGTGCCATTCTGTCTCAGCCCGCACACAGAAAACTAGGAAAATTATTTTTCAAATCTGCCAACTCACCTCTTTTGAAATCATTTTTAAAACCATTTTATATCTTTGGAAACTCTTTCAAAAAAAAACTCGGCAAAACGACACATCAGGTGTCCCAAGGGACCACCATTGATGGCCCACAGTTCTTCTCAATGGGATAAAACAAACCAATCCGAAAATCCTTGGAAATCATATTTTATAAAAGCATTTGGGCCCTGATTTGGCATGTCGAATAGGTTAGGTATGTCAAAAACCCTTAGTTTGGTAGACCAATATGGATTTGATCGACCGAGTCAGTCAAGGGTCAACACTCATGCCAAAATCGGTATACCGAAAATGATTCGGTTGATCGAAATCTCCTGATTCAGGCGACTGTCCAAAATTGAATGACCAAATTTCAACCAGAGGACCTAATCTGACAGAGAAACAGTATACCGAAATGGTTCGGTATGCCGAATTCTGCGAAAAACAGAAAACGACCCAAACCTTACTGTTCAAAATTGTCCAAAGTGGGAGCTCCGATCGGATACTCCGAACAACTACCAAAAATCTTGCATAAAACATAAGATGTAGATCCTTGAGTCTACTCAAAATCTACATAAACAAAACCAAAATCCATTCACCATGCATCAAGATATAAAATCATAAAGGCATAAGAGTCGAAAGAACTCAAAACTCAACCTTTGGCATAAATGCCCATAAATCCACCATAAATTCTCATAACATCTTAATAAATTCTAAAACATTAAATTTAGCCTAGATTACATGCATTTTAGGCATTTCTATCATTTGACAGGATTTCTACACATTAAATTGGGAATACGTACATGAAATGAGCTTCGACGACCCAACACGCCCTCCAACCAGCCACCGACCTCCGTCCGCGACCACGACGTCGATAGAAGCTCCCTCGACCTTTGGGACACCAGCCACGCCGATGACGTGCCACCAAAGCGCCTTTGCTTCCCTTCCTCTCTCTCCCTCTCTCTCTCTCCGTTGACACGCGAAACAAGGGGAGCAAGGGAGGAAAATGAGGATGACTGGTGTGACCATGCCAGTGGAACCCTTGCGTGTCTCTCCTCCTACTAGGTGCGTGGAAGCACTCGAGGAGACCTGATATGGTCACGACGAAGATGGTGAATTCGGAGGAAGAGACTAGACCTGGAAACACCAAGGGAAGATAAAAAGGATAAGGAAAGGAGTCGCCACCTAGTTTTTAATGGAAAGACGAGGAAAACCAAAAACACAAGAAAACTGGGAAGCAAACAAGATGCAGAATGTATGTGTGTGCTCTGTGCCTAATGAACAATGCACAAATGAATGTGGGCTAGAGAAAGGGTAAGGATTCTGGTTACGCATGAGGAATGGGTTAGGCACCCCCATGTGCCCGAGAAAACTCAGTCTTTCTAGGTTTCCCTATTGTCAATGGTCTATGGATGTATGCTTGCTTATTTTATATGCTCATGCATGAAGATAACTGAAAAACATGCCAAATCAAAGAGAAAAGCGAAATAAAGGAAAAAAGTTAATCCAAGGGTCAAATGTAGACATTGAGAATGTCGCTTTACTGTACGCCCTTGGGCGATGAGGAAAATAGTGAAAATCGAGAAATTCTCGGAAAGCGTCTCGCAAATCAGTGGAAATTGGGATAAATCCGAGAAAATCAAAAAGGGGAAAATAATCCTCATTCCGGGACAATGTCGACTTTGTGAAGCCTTTTAATGTATGCCTTCGGACGATGGAAAGCCAAAACAAATCTAAAGGCGAAAACCGAGAGAAATCTGGGAAACGACGAGAAAACAAAGCTCAGAACAAGTTAGAAAAGCATACACAAAGTAAGGAAGGAAAGGCAAAAAAACTCTTGTGGAAAGATGTAAAAAAAAGTGCAAAATGCATATGTGAGTATAAATAGGAAAAATCCAGGGGCTTTTGTGCAAAAAACCAAAACTCTGAGGAAAACTAAAGTTCTGAAGCCCAAATCATCAAAAATACATAGGAAAACACATTCTATGTAATTATGAAGAAATCTGAGGTCAAATGTGTAAATATGTGCAATCCTAGTCAAAATGAAGTTTCCTAGGGGATAAAATACAATTTTACCACTAAAACATGCATTTAAAACAATTCAGTGGAAATTCTGGGTAAAAATGCAGGAAAAAAGATTCAGAAAGGTTCCAGAAAGTTTCAGATGCAAAATAGTCATTTTACCCTTGAAAACGGGCATTCAGAGTAAAATCAGTGAAGTACAGGGGCAAAAATGCAAATTGCCCAGCAAAACAATGCATTCAGAAGAGTTCTAGAAGAAATCAGGGGTTAAAATGCAAATTAACCAGTAAAAATAAGCATTCTGGATGATTTTAAAAGAATACAGGGGCTTAGATGCAATTTTCACAGAAAAAATGTACATCCAGAAAACTTTCAGGAAAGCTTGCGATCTTTTATGCAAAAATGTTGAATTAAAATGCATTAAAAGAAAACTTGAGGGCTTTTGCTAAAGTTTAATGCTTGGAAACATTATTTTAAATGTTCAGGGGGACAAATGCAATATTTTCAGTGAAAACTTTATTTGAATGATTTTGGAAAAATGACTGGAGGGCCTATTTGTAATAAAATGACCTATGTGTAATACAAAAAGGATCTAAATGAATGAAAACAATGTTTCTAAACTTTATTAAAATAAATGTTTTAATTGTTTTTTAAAAAGGGAAAAAAACACGACGGTCCCAGGAGATGGAGCTCCGCCGCCGACGACCATTAGGGGGGCAAAAAATGCCTTCCCGTGGTCTGATCTTAGATCCGACCTCACGAGTAGCAAGAAGGGAGAAAGAGAAGAGGATCCAATGGAGTGGATCAAGGATCTGCTGGTGGGAACAGTCCTCTCACTTCCTCTGTTGTTGTGGAGCTCCGGCGATGGTGCTGGGGAAGGAGAGCTTCTGGAGAGTTGCGGCGTAGTGGTCCAGCGATCCAAGTGGCCTTAGGGAGCTTCCTCGCTTCTTCTGGAGCGGATGGATGTTGTTGGTGCTAGGAGGGGGCTCGCCTGTCTCCGCTGTGGCCTCCTCCGGCGGGTGACGTTGCTATGACAATCCAGAGCTCGAGACAAAGTTCTGGAAGTTCCGGAGGCCTCGCGGGATACGGTGGAGGGTTCTCGAGCTGACGGAGGTGCGCGGCGTAGCGGGAGGCACGTGGTCCATCTCTGGAGGAGTCATCTTCTCCAGTGATGTCGTCTCAGGGCGTGTTCTCCGGCGATCTCGTGCGGGCTGTCTGGAGGTGTCGGAGCGACAATCCAAGGAGTGGGAAAGCACCGGGGAGACTAGATGAGGAGGAGAGGAGACTAGGGGGCCAGGGACGTGCCTTGGATTGGCCCCCCCACCTACATCGCTGGGAAACGGCGACGGTGAGCCCCAGGGACCAATTCCTACCAGAGGAAGGCTCCAGATGGCTCAGAATTGTCCAAAAAGAAGGAGGAGGGATCTAGGAAGTTATGAATTAAACTAGGAGGGATCAGAAGGGGCGTACCTGGCCTAAAGGAGCTCTGCACCTCGTCGGAGCATTGGAACTCGCTTACTCTTCTCTCCACGAACTTCCTTTTCTCTTTGGAATTCTTTGGCACGCTCCACTCTCTTCTCTCTCGCATCAAAAAGTCCTTTTTAAACTCTGCCTCTACCCTTCCGTATATAGGTGAAGAAAACCCGACGACCCACTCATAACATACCACTAACTGTCCTAACAGACCGTCTAACTAACTACCTAACCCACTAACTAAACTCGTAACAACCTAACAAACTAACAGGAACCCAAACCGTTGCCTCCCTGCTGTCCCCTTGATCGCCGACTGAGATCAACAGTGATCCAAGCTTCACCAGCGGCACATCAGTGGCTCTGGCTGCTCTGGGAGATGCTGGTCTGATGGACCTCGAGCTGGCTGGATGAGTTCAGTGAGTTTAATGGCTGGTTCGTGAAAGGTTAGTGTAGAAGATGTGGGTTCAGTGAGAAGAAAGGGTGAGTTGGTGAAAATTCGATGAAAATGAAGGAGAAAATAATGAATATGGAGAGGGAGGAAATGGGTTAAATTGTTGTGGGCTTTTGTGGACTTTGGGGCCAAGATGGGCTTGATTGGGCTTAATGGGCCTATGTGGGCCTCCATGAGCCTAATGGGCTTCAATTGGGCTCAAATGACTTAAATGGGCCTTCAATGAGTTAAATGGGCCTTTATGGAATTAAATGGGCCTAAATAGGTCTTGTGGGCCCATGTGGGCTCAATTGGGCTTCCATGGGCCTATGTGGGCTTAAGTGGGTTCAATTAGGGTTAGAGTTTAGCCACCACATCTCCATCCTACAAAATTAGGAACTTGGGGTGTCTACAACTGGTGAGGAAGGAAGGGGTGGGGATGGAAGAAGAGAGGAGGAAGGGAATGGAAGGGAGAAGAGGTGTGCGGCCGAGGAGGAGGAGAAGGAGGAAGAAGAAAAAGAAGACGACGACGAGCGACGGAGGAGTGCGGTGTGGGTGGTTTATAAAACCTGCGCACGCAGTAGTTGGGTGCGTGCTCACCTAAACGCCTCAGCCACAGCACCCCACACAATCTCAACGACCATCGCCCAACCACCAGTCACAGCAACCAACCTACAACTCTGGCCCTACACGGACCCCACATCCCGGCCCACAAGCACAGTGCCACAATGCACAGTGCCAATCATGTACAGGGACACGTAATCAGAAGCCAATCCACGATACCCAAGCCCGAAAGCACAAAATACACCAACGGGCCTCGGAACAGTAACACCCGTTTAAGAATAAATTCATTAAAATGTGAATAATTACAAAATGAATTTTACGAGTGTTACATCTTAACCACATTAAAAGAATATTTCGCCTTCGAAATCACTAGGCGAAAAGGTACGGGTACTGGGCTAGGATGGTTTCCTCACGTTCTCACGTGGTCTCCTCAGCTCCATGATGCCGCCATCGCACCAAAATCAGTGGAATTACCTTGTTCCGCAACACCTGCTCCTTGCGGTTAACAATCTCGACAACATTCTCTACAAAGGACAAATCTTCTTGGAGTCCTTTTGGTTGAATTGGAATCACATGAGATGCGTTAGCCAGGTACTTCCTCAGCATGGAGACATGGAACACGTCGTGCATGGACGACATCTCTGATGGTAGATCCAACCGATAAGTAACCTCACTGATCCTCAGGGTAATCTGGTACGGGTCAATATAGCGAGGACTCAGCTTACCATGCTTCCCGAATTGCATGACACCCTTGGTCGGCGACACCTTCAAGAACACATAGTCTCTCACTAGAAATTCCAGCGATCTCTGCCTCCTATCGGCATAGCTCTTCTGCTGACTTTGTGCAGCTAACAACCTGCTATGGATAAAATCCACCTTGTCCGTATACAGCTGCACAAGCTCAGGACCAATCAATTGCCGATCACTCACCTCGCTCCAGCAAACCAGCGATCGACATGGCCTACCATACAAAGCTTCGTATGACGCCATCCCAATGCTCGAGTGATAACTATTATTGTAGGTGAACTCAATCAATGGCATATGGTGCTCCCAACTCCCTTGAAAGTCTAAGGCACATGCTTTGAGCATATCCTCTAGCGTCTGGATTGTTTTCTCTATCTGACCATCCGATTGAGGATGAAATGCAGTACTATAGTTGAGCACGATGCCAAAGGCCTCCTGCAGAGTTCTTTAGAACCTTGACGTGAACCTCATGTCTCTATCCAACACGATGGATATTGGAATACCATGCAGTCTCATCACCTCGAAGACATACAACTCCGCCAGATGGTGCACCTGAAGCTTCACCCGAATGGCCCGAAAGTGAGCAGACTTGGTCAATCGATCCACGATCACCCACACAGTGTCGTTCTTCCTCTGAGTCTGCGGCAAACCAGTCACGAAGTCCATCGAGATGTGCTCCCACTTCCACACAGGAATATCCAATGGCTGCAAGGTCCCTCCAGGTATCTGGTGCTCTGCCTTGACTAGCTGGCAGGTGGTACACCTCACCACATGGTTAGCAATATCTATCTTCATGCCAGGCCACCTAAAGCTCCACTTCAAGTCTCGGTACATCTTCGTACTTTCAGGGTGAATAGTGTACCTAGACCGATACGCTTCATCCAGCAGCCTTTGCCTGGCCTCCTCACGCTACGGCACATACAGACGCATATTATACCTCAGTTCTCCATATGCCCCAATAGAGAAATGAGGCTCTCTACTAGCCTCCAGCTTCTCAAACACAGCCTGAACAAATAGATCTAGCGGTTGACAAGCGACAATAAACTCTAATAGTGTAGGGTGAACAGATAGGTTGCCCACCCAAGCACTAACCATTCCCTGAGCTTGCCGTTTTGGCGTGCAGCTCACTAGATCGTCCAACATGGTCCACTCCTTGACCATCAGGCTTGCTATCACGTGCGTACGCTGACTTAGGGCATCAGTGACCACATTGGCCTTGTCAGGATGGTAGGACAGGTTGAAATCATAATCCTTCAAATACTCCACCCAACGGCGCTGCCTTAGATTGAAGTCCTTTTACATGAAGATATACTTTATGCTCTGATGATCGGTGAAGACCTCAAACTGCTCCCCATAGAGATAGTGTTGACAGAGCTTGAGAGCAAACACTACGGTAGCCATCTCCAAATCATGGGTCGAGTACTTCTTCTCATGATCCTTCAGTTGGCGCGAAGCATATGAGATAACATTGCCATGCTGTATCAGTACACATCCTAACCCAACGCCACTGGCATCACTATAAATAGTGAAGCTACCACTTCCAGAAGGTAGAGTCAACACAGGGGCAGAAACCAAACTAGACTTTAACTCTTGGAAACTTGCCTCACAATTCTAGTCCCAACAAAAAGGAACTCCCTTCCTAGTCAACTCTGTCAAAGGCACGGGTATGGAGGAAAAATTCTTGATAAATCTCCTATAATAGCTTGCTAGACTCAAGAAACTCCTGATCTCCATCACAGTCCTGGGTCACTCCCAACTGCTCACCGCCTCGACGTTGGTAGGATCCACTCTGATGTCTTCTCCAGAAATCAAATGGCCAAAGAACATGACTTCGCTTAGTCAGAACTCACACTTGGAGAATTTGGCGTACAGCTGATGACACCTTAGAATATCCAAAACCGCCCTCAAGTGCAAGGCGCGAGTCTTAGCATCCGAGGAGTAGACTAGCACATCATCAACAAAAACCACAATGAACTGGTCCAGAAAAGGGTTGAAAATCTTGCTCATCTGATCCATAAATGCAATCGGTGCATTAGTCAGTCCGAAAGGTATGACCATGAACTCGTAATGCCCGTACCACGTCTGGAAAAGCAATCTTTTGAATATCTGAGTCTCGTATCCTCAACTGGTGATACCCTGACCTTAGATCAATCTTCGAGGACATAGATGCAGACTGCAACTGGTCGAACAGGTCATCAATGCAGAGCATGGGATACTTGTTCTTCACCATAACCTGGTTCAACATCCGATAATCTATACACGGTCGGAGTGAATCATCCTTCTTATGGACGAACAAGACAGGTGCTCCCCATGGAAACACACTTGGTCAGATAAATTCCTTGTCCAGCAACTCCTACAACTAAGTTTTGAGCTCTCGCAACTCCGCTAGCATCATGCAATAGGGAGGCTTTGACACAGTACCAAAACTAGAGATCAGATCGATCGAAAACTCTACCTCCTTGTGAGGTGGCATATCAGGCAAATCGTTAGGGAAATATCGGGATATTCATACACCATAGAGATGTTGTGAACACTCAACTTAGGAGAAGTGGAGGTAACTATATTGACTAGATACCCCACACAACCCCTGACCAAAGACTTATAAGCCTTCATAGCTGAGATGACAAGCTTGGGCTCACCCTGACACCCACCTTGCACAAAGAAAGACCAATCCTTAGGAGACCCAAAATAAACTCTCCTATGAGCATAGTCGATCAAAGCGGACTGCTGTGCCAATCAATCCATGCCCAGTATCACGTCGTACTCCTGCATGTCCATCACACTTTGACACCCACCTTGCACAAAGAAAGACTCATTCTCAGGAGACCCAAAATAAACTCTCCTCCGAGCACAGTCGATCAAAGCGGACTGCTACGCCAATTAATCCATGCCCAGTATCACATCGTACTCCTGCATATCCATCACGATTAGGCTGGCGTCAAACTCTCTGCCATTCAGCGTCAAGTCAACAGACTGTAGATACTTCCATGCCAAACTATGCTCCCCCAGTGGTGTTATCACGCTGAGATGAAAGGCCAGTCTAGCTGGTCTCTCTCCCAACTCCACCGCAAAAGATTTAGAGATAAAGGAGAAAGAACTCCGTGAGTCAAATAACACTTTGGCCATCTGGTCAACCACAATAAAAGAACTTGATGGCCAAACAAACAACACCACACATCCATACAATCTGGCAGATGTCTAGATTACAACAATCATAGAGGGTTACAGAACCAACTAATGATCCTTACCCTCAACTACATCTCTCGAAGACCTAGCGCCTAAAGCTGCAATGGTAAACACCCGTCTCCTAGTCGACAGCTGTGGCACGCTTCCTTCCTTTTTAGGTGGTTCCGGACAAGATCTCTAAATGTGTCCCGCCTTTCCACAATTATAGCACACCACCTAGGCTGAAGGCTGCCAAGGATGAGGACAATATGCAGCGATGTGGCCCACCTGGTCATAGTTGAAGCACTGGTTCCCATCGGGAGCACTGGTCCCTATCTGACTGAGGCCAGCTCCGCTACCCCCAGTAGAACTTCATCGGCCCGTAGGGGAAACACTAGACCTCACCTTCTACTTCTTCTTAAGGCTACTTGAACTACTGGCACTTGGAGGACCGGAGAAAGAGAATCGAGAGGTAAAAGAAGACTTATCCTTCCCTTTGGGACGACTCTTCAGAAACTTCTGATGCTCAGCCTCAAAGCGATAAGCCATCCCAACCATGTTCTCCACAGTGTGGCACCGACAACCCATCACCTTCACCCGTAGTCCTTGGTTCAAGCCGTCCAAAAACCTTTGTGTCCGCTCCTCTTCAGACTCATAGGGAGGAGCAAAGCATTCTAGCTAGGCGAACTCAGTCTCATACTCGAACACCGACATCATGCCTTGCTCTGGACTCCGGAAATCTCGGCGAAGCTGCTCCTTCACATGAGCGGGAAAATACTTGTCATAGAAGGCCGCCTTGAAATCCTTCCATTGGATGCTAACAGTGATTGGGTTTGGGAACCTCAACTGCCTCACAGACTTCCACCATCTATCTACTTCACCATCCAGCAGATAAGTCGCCAACCGCACCCAATGCTTCTCTGGGCACGCCATGTTCTCCAGCATTTTCACCACCTTCTCCAGCGAAGCCTCACTCTCCTCAGCACTGACCTTGCCCTTGAATGTCGGTGGACGAAGCTTCGTGAACTGGTTCTGCCACGGGTCATCCGACGGCTCACTAGCACTACAAATGTTGAACGAGTGAGAGATCTCGTGTGCCAAACTCCTCAGTTCCGCACTAACCGCCTTCTATCCGCCCACGTCCTCTCGGGGCTTGGTCTCCTCAACAAGGGCTTTACCCTTACGACCACGAGAGGCATCCTACCAGAGAAAGGCAAAGTACCTGCACCACAAACAAAACAACAACCAAAAAACCAAGGTGAAAAATCAAGTGAAGACTCTACCATGCATGCAATCCTATGGAGTCTCTAGACCGGACACCCTAGGTGTAGTGCAACCTAGTGAACCTAGAGTTCTGATACCAAAACTATAACGCCCTACATTTTCTACAATAATTTAAAACAAATTATATTAAGGGAAAATTTAAGCTAAACAAAAAATATCTAACTACCAAGAACCTGTGTGTGCAGCTAGGAGACTCCGATCTATATGCACTACACTAAACCAACTGCATGTCTGCACCTGTGAACCAAAACCACGAGGAAAACACATGAGCGATAGAAGTCACCTAGTACGCACCCCAAGAAAAACGGTTGGAAAACAAAATCATAATTAATTTTTTTTCCTTTCAAATTCATTTTACAAACCATTTCCTCAAAACTTCACAAATCAGGCCCACACAGGCCAAAACCACAACTTAGGTTCTACTAGCCCAAAATCACAAGCAAAGGCCCTTAATGGCCAAAACTACACATAATGAGTCGGAAGCCCGATGCTAGGAAACCAAACTCTGGCCACAAGTAGTCCACCGAAGTGCAACTAACGGCGTCTGCACTGTCATAACGTGTCATCCTGTACAGGAGTCATGTCGTCCTGCGATTCTCCCACTTGAAGAACCCTCACAAAGCCAACTCCTCCTTGGGAAGGCTGTCTTGTCTCTTAGGACGCTACCAGCTATGGGGCACGTGTCCCACTTGCACTAGCCACCACAGGGTACGCCTCCTCACGGCATCCTCCATACACGGTGCTTAGGAAGGAGTGTTATACCTCCACACCTGACAACACCCGAGCCTCAGTACTCACAGTGACAGCAGGAGTACCATACCTCCCCGTCATGCCACAAGACACCTCAACTCGTGGACCACAACCCTAGCCTCGAGACGATAGTTAAGGAGTCTCATACCTCCAAGACTCGAAGCCCCTCTGCCTCAGGTATCTCGGCCTTCGACCTCAATGAGCGAGTCATGCCTAACCACCCAAGAATGTCGTCACATTCTCTGGTCCCGACAACACAGTCCCACCCTGTCTCGGCCTGTACACAGAAAACTAGGAAAACCATTTTCCAAATCTGCCAACTCACCTTTTTCGAAATTATTTTCAAAATCATTTTATGTCTTTGGAAACTCTTCAAAAAAAAAAATCACGTCAAAATAGCACATCAGGTGTCCTAAGGGACCACCATTGATGGCCCACAATCCCATCTTAATGGGACAAAACAAATCAATCCGAAAATCCTTGGAAACCATATTTTATAAAAGCATTTGGGCCTTGATTTGGTATGCTGAAAACCCCTAGTTTGGTAGACCAATATGGATCGATTGACCGAGTCAGGTCAAAGGGTAAACACTCTGGCCAAAATTGATATACCGAAAATGGTTCGATCAATAGAAATCTCCTGATTTAGGTGACCGTCCAAAATTAGACAATCAAATTTCGACCAGAGGGCCTAATCTGACAGAGAAACAGCATACCGAAATGGTGTGGTGTGTCGAATTCTGCGAAAAACAGAAAACGGCCCAAACTCTATTGTTCAAAATTGTCCAAAGTGGGAGTTCCGATCGGACCCTCAAACATGTACCAAAAAACTTGCATAAAATATAAGATGTAGACCCTTGCGTCTACTCAAAATCTACATAAACAAAACCAAAATCCATTCACCATGCATCAAGATATAAAATCACAAAGGCATAAGGGACGGAATGACCCAAAACTCAACCTCTAGCATAAATGCCCATAAATCTACCATAAATTTTCATTACATCATAATAAATTCTAAAACATTAAATTTAGCCTAGATTACATGCATCCTAGTCATTTCTAACATTTTACATGATTTCTACACATTAAATGGGAATACGAACCTGAAACGAGCTCTAGCAACCCAATGCGTCCTTCAGCCAGCCACCGACCATCGTCGGTAACCACGACGTCCACGGAAGCTCCCTCGACCTCTGGGACACAAGCCACACCGACGATGGGCCACCACAACACCTTGGCCTACCTCGCTCTCTCTCTCTCCGTCGGCGAGCGAAATAGGGAGGCAGGGGAGGAAAATGAGGATGATGGGTGAGAAAGGAAGGGGTGGGGAAGGAAGAAGAGTGAGGAGGGAGGGAAAGGGAGGGAAGAAAAGGTGTGCACCCGAGGAGGAGGAGGAGACGGAAGAAGAAAAAGAAGATGGCGATGAGCGACGGAGGAGTGTAGTGCAGGCAGCTTATAAAACCTGCGCACGTAGTAGCTGGGAGCATGCTCACCTACACGCCTCAGCCACCAGCACCCGCACGATCTCAACGACCACCGCCCAACCACCAGTCACAGCAACCGACCCACAACGCAGGCCCCACATAGACCCCACACTTGGGCCTACAAGCATAGGGTCACAATGCACAGTGCTAACCACGCACAAGGACGCACAATCAGAAGCCAGCCCGGGAGGCCAAGCTCGAAAGCACAAAACACACCAACGAGTCTCGAAATAGTAACATCTGTCTAGGAATAAATTTATTAAAATGTAAATAATTACAAAATGAATTTTACAGGTGTTACATGAAGCTACTTTCTTTTCTTCTTCATTCTACTCCTTAAAGGCTTTTCCATTAGGAATAAATTGATTTATGACAATATATCACAACTCATAATTAATGGATTTAAGATAAATGATCATTCTACACTTTCAATAATTATAATTATTGCCATCAAAGAAAAGTGATCTATTACTACTTTTTTTCTCTATGATGTTAATGTTTGATGAAAATGAAGTCATTATCTAGAAGATAATTAAATCTAAACCTAGATAAATCTTATTCAGATACCAATTGTAAGTATCTATAGGCTTCTCTAGAGGGAAGTGAATAGAGAATTCAAAATAATAGACAATTTAAATAACAAATAAAAGTAAATAATATAAGTAAGTGGAGGTGAAAATTAAATTATAAGCATGCAAAGAAGGAGAAGAGAGAAATTGAAGTACAAGAAGGACTTATAGTGGTTTGACCTTCTTGGTTTATTCCACTCTTTAAGAACTCTTCGAGAGTTTCCTTATATCGATCTTGATTTCAAGTCAAAATCTTATTGCTATTCTTCTTGACGAAACCCTTGTCAAGTTCCACAAAAATCGCAGTTGGTATTCCTCACAACCGTAGAACAAGTAGGTTTGAATGAAAAGGAAGTACACTTGAAGTTTACTATTAATCTCCCAAACACAAATTTAGTAAGGTGAGGTTATGATTGGAAATGGGGGCTTCTCTAGCTAAGACTTGAGAAAACAAGATAGAAAATACTTGAAAACTCTTCTCTATAGGTAACTCTTGAAGTATTAGAGAGTGGGGTGTGTTTTGTGTCAAGAGGGGGTCTTTATATATAGAAAAGTGGTAAGAAAGGGTGTGTCCAACGTCTATAATATTTCCTTAATGATTAATTATTTAGTAAATCAAAATAAATTTGGTAGATTGAATGCTCATAGTTATTCACAACAGATGAATAATTCGGTAGATCGAAATATTTTCAATACATCGAATTGATTTTCGGTTGTAAAATCTGTAAATTCCAGATTTCAATGTACTAAAACTATTTAGTATGCTGAGATACGCCTTGAACCTATTTTCTCGAATGCTTTCAATGTTCTCTACTTTGGATTTTGGGCTTGGCTAATATCCTAGGATTTTGGAGTGTTTGGGAGATTATTACAAGATCCTAAATATATGAAAAGATTACATTTACATGTTTACATAAAACTTGACTTCATAACGCAATTGATCTTCATTGAGTTTAACTTAAGATCGACTTAAGTTATCTTGAGTCTTCTATGATGGCTTTTGATTCTCCTTTTTTGTTTTTAGATCTTCTTAATCATTCTGCTTTGCACTAGGATTTTTTTAATCCTTCCTTTTTGTACTTGAATTTTCTTTGTCTTATAAAACACTTAAAAGATGCTCATAAAATGCATTAGTCTTAAAATATGTTGTTATCATCAAAATTAAAGATGAATATACATATCTTTCACATAAGTCTCCACCTTTATTACAAAGACTATTCCCATGCAGCCATATTTTTTATGAGCCATTGTATTTATGAAAGGAAACAACAAATGTTAAAAGTGAGTCAAACACATTTTTCTCTTGAAGAATCAGTAGAAATGTGTATAATAGAGACAATGGTTAATAAGAAAAGAAGGAAAATCCAATAACTAAAGTACTTGACCAAAACTATAGAAGATACAAGAAATTTAAAGATTTCCAGACAACACCAACCAATGACTCACATTGTCTTAACAATGGCTCAAAACAGTTGACTGAAAACAACAGACTCTATGGCGTAAATATGACCTTGTAATCATTTATCCAACAACCATCACTATAACTAAATCCAAAGAGTGACTAATGGTGTTATGGCCAATCACTGACTTGATATGATGGAGTCAATGTTCTACTAAATCTCTAGATTGAAACTGCAATAAGAGGCAGAAGACTCCATCAAAATTGCAAATGGCCATTTGCATAGCCCAATTTTTGCTTGTAAACCTCTAAACATGTCCATAAAATTCAATGGAATCATCACACTGAACACGAAGGTGCAAATGCAAAAGACAGAAGGAACACTTGCTGATAAATCTCATTTTACTCTACTGTACATTTGGTTAAGAAGAATACAAACAAAAATCTATTACTCAAAGAAGCCAAAGAAACGGTCTTGCATACATATAAAAATCTGTTACTCAAACAAGAAGATTGGCTTCATTATCAGAAAGTTCATCAAAGTCAGCCAAGAAAGAATTAGCAAGTGTGGCTTGGACAACAAGAGACAGAAAAATGATTTGCATATTAATCGTGACTCATGAGTTTTTAACTGAAGTGAATCTCTTTACATGAAGATATAGACATGGAAAAAGACGTGTCAAGTCCATCTAATATAAGAACAACTAATTCAAGTCACTGTAACTAGATACGATATATGTAACTTTAATTGAAAATGAACTTAGCTATACATGTCTCCTTGATTAACATCTTTGAATAAATTGACATAAAAGCGAAACCCCTCTGATGTCTCTACATTGAAGATCTGTAGCAAAACAATGTTGTCTTTGAAATGGCAAAGGACAAATAGGTCCAATTTCTTTATGGAAGGCCCACACACCCTTGTTTTTAGTAGCAAAACGATGTTCCTTGGCCAAAACTTGGGCAACTCTCAATGTTATTGTTGCATCGCTGGGACATATTCCCTTTTGAAGAGCATCTGGTTTCATTACAAGGGATCTTATCCTTGCAAAGAGCTCTACATCCGTGATGCTTAAGGAATACATAACATTATAAACAAGGTTAAAGCTAGAAACATATTGAAGTTAGCAGTAAAAAGTGTAACTAATAAATAAATATAGGTTATTGACAAAAGTCATGTACCACCATAAATCTATTAATAGAAAATCAACAAAATGTAAAAACTAGGAAATCTGAGAATTACCTCTTCATCACCATGGGCCTTATTCTGAATAGCCATGACTTCCCTGAAACTTTGTCTTATTTCAATTGTAAGATAAAACTTAAAGCACGAAAGCAAGAACAAGGTGAACATGGATTATCAAAAGTTCTTTAATCACTAGAACGATAGCTGTAAATGTATAAGAATGTATCTAAGAATGACTTGACTATTCCAATATCTTTCCAATAACCATTGAGGAATTGCAACGTAAATATTTTGCATATACAAGATATGTAAAAGTATAGAAGGAAGAAAGCTTCTATGGAAAAATAGACATATATGGTAAGCAATGTCTACATTTAGAAAAGTCAAGAAACACGTAATTTCTTGAAAACAAGTTCATAAGATCATTTCTAATGGCATAGATTCATGTAGAAAAACAACCATATCCATGGTCCATTCATGGGATGTTTTATTGTTGAAATAGTGGTGATCTTTGTTTCCAAGAAGAATCCTATAGAGCTATAAATAAATTAATAGGCTTATAATACGTTTAATTTACGTAATAATTAGTGTCTCACCATATCATATAGAGCTTGTGGACGTTGCAAGCAAACTTCAAGTGTTTCATTACGTGCGACAAATGCTTCATTACGTGCTACAAGTACTCATTACGTACTGCAAGTGCTTCGTTACACTCCAAACTTTTTAACAATGCATCTTGAAGGTTTTTTATGGCATTATGAGAGGCACAATACTAAGAAGTGTCCCACTACTAAAAAAATAGGAAATCATGAGGAAATCATTGTTCTTACGAAGTTCTCGCTAAGTTTTCGTTAATGACTTTCGTAAGGACATTGTGAGGACAAAAAGTCTTCGCAAAATGCTTCGTTGTTAAAATACATTTGCGAGTAAAATTTCTAGCGAAGTCTTCACGAAAAAGTTAACGACGACTTTTCACTATTAGTCGCAATATCCTCGCAAAGTACACACTGTCTTCGTAAAAAAATAAAAAAAATAAAAAAAACATAAAAAATTACAGACTTTGTGAGAACAATGTTCTTGTTAAGTTCTTGCGAGATATAAAAATATTTAAAAAAAAAAAAGAAATTTCCTGTTATGCTTTGATGTAACACTCGTAAATTCTTTTTGTAATTATTTATAGTTTTAATGAATTTATTTCTGGACAGGTGTTACTATTCCGAGGCCTGTTTGTGTGTTTTGTGATTTTAGGCTTGGGACTCGTGTACCAGCTTCTATTTGTGTGTTCCTGTACATGGTTGGCATTGTGCTGGTGGGCCTGTGTGTGGGTTCGTGTGCGGCTTGCATTTTGGGGCCGTTGGTGTGGCTTGCTGCTGGCCTCTTGGTTGTGATAGGTTGTTGGGATCATGCGGTTGTTGGCGAGGCTGGCAGCTAAGGGAGCGTTGGTGCACGCGTGGCTGACTGGTTGCATGCACGTGACCACCTACTCTCTTTGCGTGGCCTTTTAAGCCAGGGTATTCCGTCATGCACGATCCAAGCCCTTTCTCCTTCTCCCCGTGCACTCATTCCTCCTTCCTGAGCACACTCGACTCCCTCGCTCTTACCCTCATTCCTACTTCCCCATTTCCACCCTTCCTCTCCATTCCCGTCTCCCTTCCCCTTCTCCCTCACTCACTCCCTTTCCCCACCTCCTCCCTCCCTCTCTCTGCCTCCTCTCGATTTAACGTGCCTAAGGATTGACGACGGCATGCAATGGCTCGTGGTTGTGTGTGGAGCTCCAATGGAGTGTCCTTGTGGTTGAGAAAGCCTCGACAAGGGTTGGAGTCACCAGTGGCACCGATGGTTGACCAGAGGATCGTCGGAGAGCTCATTTCAGGTACGCATCTCATCTCATATTGTAGAAAGCATGAAAATGATAGAAATACATGGAATCTAGGTAAATTTACATTCCTAGAACTTATTGTGAATTTATGATGATTTATGGTGGTATTTATGGCCTTTTATGGCATTGTGTGGTTTTGGGTTAATTTTGACTCCTGTGGCTTCTCGATTTTATTTCTCCTTGCATGGTGAATAGATTTTGGTTTTGTTTGTGTAGATTTGGAGTAGACTCGAGGGTCTACCATATATGTTTTAGTTGTATTTTGTGGTACTTGTTTTAGAGATCCGCTCCTTGGTCCTATTTTGGGCAAACTTACGGGTGGATGCCCTAGGTCATTTTCTAGTTTCGTAGAAAATGGCATACCCAATCATTTTGGTATGCCATTTTTTATCAGATTCGGTCCTTTGGTCGAAATTTGGTTGACTGAATCTCTTCGGTCTACCATTTTTGGCTATGAGTGTTGACCATTATGTCCTAGTTTGATCGACCAAATTTATTTGGTCTACCGA
Source organism: Posidonia australis (assembly GCA_024699735.1). NCBI lineage: Eukaryota > Viridiplantae > Streptophyta > Magnoliopsida > Alismatales > Posidoniaceae > Posidonia > Posidonia australis. Next base: position 32,952 of record JAMKQA010005114.1, on the reverse strand, counting down.
ATTAAGAACTTTTGGTCGACCGGTCTGGTTTTCGGTTTGCTATTTTGGGTGTCTGTACCTAATTTGGTCGACCAATTCTGGTCGGTCTTCCGATCCATGAGATTTCGATATACCGAGTCCATTTTGGTATGTCGAATCAGGGCCCAGTTGTTTTATAAGGTGTGATTCTCGTGGGTTTTCTGAATTGATTTGTTTTACCCATTTGAGATGGGATCATGGGCCATTAATGGTGGTCTTGTGGGACACCTGATGTGCCGTTTTGTCGAGGTTTTTGAATGAGTTTCCAAAGATATAAAACGGTTTAGAAATAGTTTTCAAAGAGATGGTTGGTCCATTTTGGAATATAGTTTTCTTAGTTTTCTATGTGCGGGTCGAGACACCATGGGACCGTGTCGTCAGGACTAGGGAATGTGATAACATTCTCGGGTGGTCGGGCATGTCTCCTTAGTTGAGGTCGGGGGCTGAGATACCTGAGGTTGAGAGTCATTAGATCTTAGAGGTATGAGACTCCCTGACTGTCGTCTCAAGGCTAGGGTTGTGGTCCACAGGTTGAGTTGTCTTGTGGCATGACAAGGAGGCATGACACTCCTACTGTCGCTGTGAGCATTGAGGCTCGAGTGTTGTTGGGTGTGGAGGTATGACATTCCCTCTTGAGCATCATGTAGAAGATGTCGTGAGGTGTATCCTGTGGTGGCCAGTGTAGGTGGGACACGTGCCACATAGCTGATAGGGTCCTAAGAGACAGGACGGCCTTCTCTAGTGGAGATTGTCTTTGTGAGGGTTCTCTAGGTAGGAGGATAACGGGACGGTGGTTGGCTTCTACACAAAGTAGCACACCGTGGCAGTGTAGTGCACTTTGGTGGCTGCTTGTGGCTAGAGTTGGTTGCCTGACGTCAAACTTCTCGACTCACTATGTGTGGTTTTGACCATTGAGGGCTTTATTTGTGGTTTCGGGCTAGTAGAGTCCTTTATGCTGTTTTGGCCGGTGTGGGCCACGTTTGCTATGGTGTTTGGCCTTGTGGGCCTGGTTTGTGGGATTTTAGAGAAAATGGTTTGCGAAATGAATTTAAAAGGAAAATTACTTATGATTTTGTTTTTAGTCAATTTCGTGGGGTGCGTGCCGAGTGAATTTTGTCACTCACACTTTCTTCGTGGTTTTGTGTTGTAGGTGTAGACATACAGATGAGTTTTAGCATAGTGCATATAGTCCGGAGTCTCGTAGCCATACATAGAAGTTCTTGGTAGTTGATATTTCTATTTAGCTTTTAATTTCTTGTAATTTAATTTATTTTAAAGTATTATGGAAATTAGGGACGTTACAGACATGGTATTAGAGCACCAGGTTCACAAGGTTGCACTAGCCTAGGGTGTTCGGTCAAAGACCCCATAGGTTTGCATGCATGGTAGAGTCTACACTTGGTTTTCTTCATGGTTTTCTAGTTGCTGTTTTGTTTGTGGTGCAGGTGTTTCGCCCTCTCCTTGCAGGATGCCTCCTTGTGGGCGTAAGGACAAGGCCCCTATCGAGGAATCCGAGCCCCGAGAGGATGTGGGCGGATGGAAAGTGGTTCATGCTGAACTAAGGAGTTTGACGCACGGGATCTCCCATACTTTCAGCAAGCGTAGTGCCAATGAGCCATCAGATGACTTGTGGTTGAACTAGTTTACGAAGCTTCGTCCGTCGTCGTTCAAGGGCAAGGTAGGTGCTGAGGAGAGCAAAGCCTGACCAGAGAAGGTGGTGAAGATGTTGGAGAGCATGGCGTACCCAGAGGAACATTGGGTGCGGTTGGCGACTTATCTACTGGATGGTGAGACAAATAAGTGGTGGAAGTCTGTGAGGCGACTGAAGTTCCCAGATTCAGTCACTATTACCATCCAGTGGAAGGATTTCAAGGCGACCTTCTATCATAAGTATTTCCCCACTAATGTGAAGGAGCAGCTTCGTCAAGGTTTCCGAAGTCTGCAGCAGGGCACGATGTCGGTGCTCGAGTATGAGACTGAGTTCACTCGGTTGGAACGTTTTGCTCTTGCTATGAGTTTGAAGAGGAGCAGGCATAGATGTTTCTAGACGGCTTGAACCCAAGGCTGTGAGTGAAGGTGTTGGGCTATCGGTGCTAGACTATGGAGGACATGGTTGGGATGGCTTATCGATTTGAGGTAGAGCATCAGAAGTCTCTAGAGAATTGTCCTAAAGAGAAGGGTAAGCCTTCTTATACCTCTTGGTTCTCTTTCTTCGATCTTCCAAGTGCCACTAGTTTAGGTAGCCTTGAGAAGAAGTAGAAGGAGAGGTCTTGTGTTTCCTCTGCAGGTCGGTGTAGTTTTACTGAGAGTAGCGAAGCTGGCATCAGTTAGACAGGGTCCAGTGCTCCCAGTGGAAACCAGTGCTTCAACTATGGTTAGGTGGATTGTATTGTTGCATTTTGTCCTCATCCTAGGTGAACCTCAACCTCGGTGGTATGCTATAATTGTGGGAAGGTGGGACATGTTCAGAAATCCTGTCTCGCACCAGCTAAGAAGGCCGGAAGCGCATCGCAGTAGCCGACTAGGGGACGGGTGTTTACCATTGCAGCTCCAAGCATTGGAACTTCAGGAGATGTAGTTGAGGGTAAGAATGACTAGTTGGTTTTTGTGACTCTCTGTGATTGTTGTAATGTCTTTGTAACCTGGACACTTGCTTGATTGTATGAATGTGATGGTGTTGTTTTGCTTGGCCATCAGGTTCTTTTATTGTGGCTGGCCGGATGGCCAAAGTATTGTTTGTCTCAGGGAGTTCTTTCTCTTTTGTCTCTAAGTCTTTCACGACAGAGTTGAGAGAGAGACCAACTAGACTGGCCTTTCATCTCAGCGTAGTAACGTCGCTGAGGGAGCATAGTTTGACATGGAGGTACTTGCGGTCTATCGACCTGACGTTGAACGATAGAGAGCTCGACGCTAGCCTGATCGTGATGGACATGCAAGAGTACAATGTGATACTTGGAATGGAATGGTTGGCGCAACAGTCCGCTTTGATCAACTGTGTTCGGAGGAGAGTTTATTTTAGGTCTCCTGAGGATGGGTTTTTCTTTGTATAAGGTGGGTGTTAAGGTGAGCCTAAGCTTGTCATTTCAGTTATGATAAGTCTTTGATCAGGAGTTGCGTGAGGTATCTAACCAGTATAGTTACCTCCACTTCTCTTGAGTTAGGTGTTCACATCTCTATGGTGTGTGAATATCCCAACGTTTTTCCTAATGATTTTCTTGGTATGCTACCTCATAGGGTAGTAAAGTTCTCGATCGATCTGATTTTCGGTTTTGGTGTTGTGTCAAAACGTCCCTAATGCATGGTGTCAGTGGAGTTACGAGAGCTCAAGATTTAGTTGTAGGAGTTGCTGGACAAGTGGTTTATCTGGTCAAGTGTGTCTCCGTAGGGAACGCCTATCTTGTTCGTTTGTAAGAAGGATGGTTCGCCCCGGCTATGTATAGATTATCAGATGCTGAACCAGATCATTGTGAAAAATGAGTATCCCTTGCCTCGCATTGATGACTTGTTCGACTAGTTGCAGTTTGCATCCGTGTTCTCGAAGATTGTGAGGTCAAGATATCACTAGTTGAGGATACAAGACTCAGACATTCAGAAGATTACTTTCCGAACGTGGTACGAGCATTATGAGTTCATGGTCATGCCTTTCGGCTTGACCAATGTATCGACTACATTTATGGATCTGATGAACAGGATTTTCAGCCCTTTTCTGGACCAATTTATTGTGGTTTTTGTTGATGATGTGCTGGTCTACTCCCCTGATGTAGAGACTCATGCTTGGCATCTAAGGGCAATTTTGGATACTTTGAGGCATCATTAGTTGTACGCCAAATTCTCCAAGTGTGAGTTCTAGCTGAGCGAAGTCATGTTCCTTGGCCATTTGATTTCTAGAGAAGGCATCATAGTGGATCTTGCCAAGGTCAAGGCGGTGAGTAGTTGGGAGTGACTCAAGACTGTGATGAAGATCAAGAGTTTCTTGTGTCTGGCTGGCTATTATAGGAGGTTTATCAGGGATTTTTCCTCCATAGTCGCACCTTTGACATAGTTGACCAAGAAGGGGGTCCCGTGTTGTTGGGACTAGAATTGTGAGGCGAATTTCCAAGAGCCCCTGTGTTGACTATGCCTTCTGGAAGTGGTGGCTTCACTGTGTATAGTGATGTTAGTGGCGTTGGGTTGGGTTGTGTTCTGATGCAGTATGGTAATGCCAACGCATATGCTTTGTGTCAACTGAAGGATCATGAGAAGAACTACTTGACTCACAATTTAAGGATGACTACCCTAGTGTTCGCTCTCAAGATTTGGCGACCCTATCTCTATGGAGAGCAGTTTGAGGTCTTCACTGATCATCAGAGCTTGAAGTATATCTTCACGCAAAGGAACCTCATCCTGAGGCAACATCGGTGGATGGAGTATCTAAAGGACTATGATTTCAGCCTGTCCTACCACCCTGAGAAGGCCAATGTTTCCAATGCCTTGAGTCGGCGTATGCACATGTTGGTGAGCCTGATGGCTAAGGAGTGAACCATGTTGGAGGATCTGGTGAGCTGTAGGCCGAAGCGGCAAGCTCGGGGGATAGTTAGTGCCTTAGTGGCCAACTTGTCTATTCGCCCCAAGCTGTTAAAGTTTATTGTTGCTTGTCAACAGCTGGATCCGTTTGTTTAGGTTGTGTTTGGGAAGTTGGAGGCTAGTGGAGAGCCTCATTTCTCTATTAAGGCATATGAGAAGTTGAGGCATGATATGCGCCTGTATGTGCCCCAGCATGAGGAGGCCAGGTAGAAATTACTTGATGAAGCACATCAATGTAGGTACACTATTCACCCTAGGAGTATGAAGATGTACCAAGACAGGAAGTAGAACTTTTGGTGGCCTGACATGAAGAGAGATGTTGCTGACCATGTGGCGAGGTGTACAACCTGACAGCTGGTCATGGCAGAGCATTAGAGACCTGAAGGGACCTTGCAGTTGTTGGATATTCCTGTATGGAAGTGGGAGCACATCTCCATGGACTTTGTGACTGGTTTGTCACAGACTCAGAGCAAGAACGACATCGTGTGGATGATCGTGGATCAGCTAATCAAGTCTGCTCACTTTTTGGCCATTTGGGTGAAGGTTCCGATGCACCGTCTAACAGAGCTATATGTTTCCGAGGTGGTTCGGTTGCATGGTGTTCCGGTGTCTGTGACCATGCCGGTGGAACCCTTGCACGGTTCTCCTCCTACCAGGTGTGTGGAAACACACAAGGAGACCCAATATGGTCACGGCGAAGATGGTGAATCTGGAGGAAACGACTAGACCCGGAAACACCAAGGGAAGATAAAAGGATAAGAAAAGGAGTCGCCACCTAGTCTTTTAATGGAAAGATGAGGAAAACCAAAAACACAAGAAAACTGGGAAGCAAACAAGATGCAGAATGTATGTGTGTGCTCCGTGCCTAATGGAGAATGCACAAATGAATGTGGGCCAGAGAAAGGGTAAGGATTCTGGTTACGCATGGGGAAGGGGTTAGGCACCCCCATGCGCCCGAGAAAACTCAGTCATTCTATGTTTTCCAATTGTCAATGGTCTATGGATGTATGCTTGCTTATTCTATATGCTCATGCTAAATATGACTGAAAACATGCCAAATCAAAGTAAAGAAATGTAACAAAGGGAAAAGTTAATCCGAGGGTCAAATATAGGCATTGAGAATGCTGCTTTACTGTATGTCCTTGGGCAATGAGGAAAATCGTGAAAATCGAGAAATTCTCGGAAAGCGTCTCGTAAATTAGTGGAAATTCGAATAAATTCGAGAAAATCAAAAAGGGGAAAATAATCCTCATTTCGGGACCTTGTCGGCTTTGTTAAGCCTTTTACTATATGCCCTCGGGCGATAGAATGCCAAAACAAATCTAAAGGCGAAAATCGGGAGAAATCCGGGAAACGATGGGAAAACAAAGCTCGGAACAAGCTAGAAAAGTGTGCGCAAAGCAAAGAAGGAAAGACAAGAAAACTTACAAGAAAGATCTGAAAAAATGTGCAAAATGCATATGTGAGTGTAAATAGTGGGAATTCCAGGGCCTTTATGCAAAAACCCAAATTCTAAGTAAAACTAAAATTCTGAAGCCCAAATCATTAAAAATACATAGGAAAACACATTCTATGCAATTATGAAGAAATCTGGGGTCAAATGTGCATCCCTAGTCAAAATGAAGCTTCCTAGGGGTTAAAATGCAATTTCACCACTAGAACATGCATTTAAAACAATTATGTAGAAATTCAGGGTAAAAATGCAAGAAAAATGATTCAAACAAGTTCTAAGGGCAAAAAAGTCATTTTACCACAGAAAACAAGCATTTAGAGTAAATATAGTGAACTACAGGGGTTAAAATGCAAATTACCCAACAGAACAAAGCATTCTAAAAAGTTTCTGAAGAAACCAGGGGCAAAAATGTAATTCACAGAGAAATAAAGCACTCAAAAGAATTTTAGTAAAGTTTGAGGGTTAAAATGCAATTTACCTAGAGAAAACATGCTTCAAAGAAGTATTCAATAAAATCCAGGGGTTTAAATGCAAATAAACCAAAGAAATGTGTATTCTAGGGAATACAGGGGCTTTGATGCAATTTTCACAGGAAAAAGTACACTCAGAAAGTTTTCAGGGAAGTTCATGGTCTTTTATGCAAAAAAGTTGAATTAAAATGCATTAAAAGAAATCCTGGGGGCTTTTGTTAAATTCTTAAACCTAGAAAACATTATTTTAAATGTTAAGGGGGGCAAATGTAATATTTTCAGTGAAAACTTTATTCGAATGATTTATGAAAAATGAATGGAGGACTTATTTGTAATAAAAGGACCTATGTGTAATGAGAAAAGGATCTGAATGTAAAGAAAACATAGTTTCAGAACTTCAATCAAAATAATATGTTTTAATTTGTTTTTAAAAGAAGAAATGAAATGACGGCCACCAGTGACGGATCTCCGCCGCCGTCGACCGCCGGCGATGGATCTCCACCACCGCCAACCACCGGCGACGGATCTCCGGCACCACCGACCACCGGAGGGGGCATAAAAAGCCTTCCCGTGGTCTGATCTGAGATCAAACCTCACGGGAAGCAGATCAGACCTCACAGGAAGCAAGAAGGAGGTGAGGGGAGATGATCCATCGTAGTGGATTCAAGAATCAACGGTGGGAACGGGCCTCCCACCTACCTCACCGTCAAGGAGCTCCAGCGACGGCGCTGGGGAAGAAAGGCTTCTGGAGGGTTGCAGTGAGGCGGTCCAGCGATCCAGGTGGCCTCGAGGAGCTTCCTTGCTTCTTCTGGAGCAGAATGAGGGAGAATGGAGCGGAGGTGTGCTCCAACAGTCGTCGACGGCGTCCTCTCCGACGAGCGTGGCTGCTACGGTGATCCAGAGCTCGTGGCGTGATTCCAAGCGGTATGGTGTGCTCGTGGGCGGTTGCGGAGTGTTTCTGGAAGCTCAGAGGGGCTTGGAGCTGTGGGAGACGCGCACTTCCTCTCTGGACTCTATCGTCTTCTTCGGCGATGGCTGCTTTGGGCGTGTTCTCTCGCGATCTTCGTGCGGGCTTTAGGAGGTGTCAGAGCGGCAATCCGAGGAGCGGGAGAGCACCGGGGAGGCTAGAGGACAAAGAGAGGAGACTCGGGGGCCAGGGCCATGCCCTGGATCGCTCCCCCCACCTACATCGCCAAAAAACGACGACGGTGAACCCCAGGGACCAATTCCGACCAGAGGAAGGCTCTAGATGGCTCGGAATTGTCCAAAAAGAAGGAGGAGGGATCCAAGAAGCTATGAATTAAACTAGGAGGGATCAGAAGGGGCGTACCTGGCTTGACGGAGCTCTGCAACTCTCCGGTGCGCCTGGAATCTCCTTCTCTCCTCTCTGCGAGCTTCCCTTTCTCTCTAGAATTCTCTGGCACTCTCAGCTCTCTTCTCTTTCGCGCCAAAAAGTCTTTCAAACTTTGCCTCTACCCCTCCTTTTATAGGTGAGCAGAGACCCAACAAACCACTCCGGCAGAGCACTAAACACGTAACAGAAACACTAACAGACTTCTAACCCCCTAATCGAAGTCGTAACAACCTTGCAGACAACAAGCGGCTGTCCCCCTTGCTCTCCATCCTGTCCCCTGCTCGTCGACAATGATCGACGGCGATCCAGGCTCTTCCGATGACCCATCCAGTGGCTGGGGATGCTTTGAGTGACTTGCTGGATCAGTGGTGATCGAACTGGCTTGACGAGCTTAGTAAATTCTGTGGCTGATCAGGCTGAATTGTGAGAGGTTAGAGAAAAAGAAATGGGTTCAATAGCCAAGTGAGGTGAAATGAGAGGGTTGGGTTGGAAATTCCATGAAAATGAAGGAAAAAATAAAGAACATGTAGGAGGAATAAGGTGTAAAATTGTTGTGGGCCTTAATGGACTTTGGGGCCAAAGTGGACTCAATTGGGCTTAATGGGCCTATGTGGGCCTCCATGGGCCCAAGTGGGCTTCCATGAACTAAATGGGCCTTAGTTAATTAAATGGGCTTTTATAGGTTAAATGGGCCTAATTAGGTTTTTTGGGCCAAAGTGGGCTTAAATTGGGTTTAATGGGCCTACGTGGGCCTTGTGGGCCTCTATGAGCTTCAATTAGGGTTAGAGCTCAGCCACCACATCTCCATTCTACAAAATTAGGAAATTGGGGTGTCTACAGATTCCCCTCCCTGAGCGATGTCAGAGGACGAGTAGACAGAGACCGATGCTCTGGGTTGACAAAGACACCCCACCTGTAGCCATAAGCAAGAGTTAGCCACCGACAACTAGCCACTAGTTAGTGAATGCACTAGAGGCCCCATCGCCATAGCCGCAGCCAAATATCAGAGAAGACAACATAGACAACCAAATATTGACAAGTTGACGACCAATCAGCTCCTAAAAGACATGACTGGTTATCACACTTGTCGAGAAAAGCGTCGGACAAGACTCACGGTGCTTGCCAACCGGAAGTGACTGGTCACGGAAGTCATCCAGGTAGTTCGGGCTAGCAGCCCTCAAGGAGGTAAATCAAAGGAGAAAAGGAGGACACCAGGATTCGTCCTAATAGAATAAACTGTGGATGTGAAAATTCAAATGTAAAAGGACCACCAGGATCCGTTCCATTGGAACGAACAATGGATGGGAAAATCTCAAATGTAAAAGGTGCACCAGGATTTGTCCCATTGGAACGAACTGTGGATAGGAAAATCACAAATGTAAAAGAACACCAGGATCCGTCCCATTGGAACAAACCGTGGATTGGAAAATCTCAAATGTAAAATAACACCAGGATCCGTCCCATTGGAACGAACCGTGGATGGGAAAATTTCAAATATAAAAGTAACACCAGGATCTGTCCCATTGGAACGAACCGTGGATGGGAAAGTCTCAAATATAAAGGAACACCAGGATCCGTCCCATTGGTACAAACCGTGGATGGGAAAGTCTCAAATGTAAAAGGAACACTAGGATCTGTCCCATTGGAACGAACCGTGGATAGGAAAATCTCAAATGTAAAGGAACACTAGGATCCGTCCCATTGGAATGAACCGTGGATGGGAAAATCTCAAATGTAAAAGAAACACCAGGATCCATCCCATTGGAACAAACCGTGGATAGGAAAATTTCAAATGTAAAGGAACACCAGGATCCGTCCCATTGGAACGAACCATGGATAGGAAATCTCAAATGTAAAGGAACACAAGGATCCGTCCCATTGGAACGAACCGTGGATGGGAAAATCTCAATTGTAAAAGGAACACCAAGATCCGTCCCATTGGAAAGAACCGTGGATAGGAAAATCTCAAATGTAAAAGAACACCAGGATCCGTCCCATTGGAACGAACCATGGATGGGAAAATCTCAAATGTAAAAGGAACACCAGGATCCATCCCATTGGAACGAACCATGGATAGGAAAATTTCAAATGTAAAGGAACACCAGGATCCGTCCCATTGGAACGAACCGTGGATGGGAAAATCTCAAATGTAAAGGAACACTAGGATCCATCCCATTGGAACGAACCGTGGATAGGAAAATCTCAAATGTAAAGGAACAATAGGATCTGTCCCATTGGAACGAACCGTGGATAGGAAAACCTCAAATGTAAAAGAACACCAGGATCCGTCCCATTCGAACGAACCGTGGATAGGAAAATCTCAAATGTAAAAGGAACACCAAGATCCGTCCCATTGGAAGGAACCGTGGATGGGAAAATCTCAAATGTAAAAGAACACCAGGATTCGTCCCATTGGAACGAACCGTGGATAGGAAAATCTCAAATGTAAAGGTACACCAGGACCCGTCCCATGGGAACGAACTGTGGATGGGAAAATCTCAAATGTAAAGAAATACTAGGATCCGTCCCATTGGAACGAACCGTGGATAGGAAAATCTCAAATGTAAAAGAACACCAGGATCCATCCCATTGGAACGAACTGTGGATAGGAAAATCTCAAATGTAAAAGGAACACTAGGATCCGTCCCATTGGAACGAACCCTGGATGGGAAAATCTCAAATGTAAAAGAACACCAGGATCCATCCCATTGGAACAAACCGTTGATGGGAAAATTTCAAAATGTAAAATGAACACCAGGATCCGTTTCATTGGAACGAACTGTGGATAGGAAAACTCAAATGTAAAGGAGCACTAGGATCCGTCCCATTGGAACAAACTGTGGATGGGAAAATCTCAAATGTAAAAGGAAATGCCACCTTCTCTAGCACAGAAGTTGTGAAGACTTCCTTCGTCCAGATTGGGGCAATAAAACGAGATACTTGGCTATTATCTGGGTGGTCCCCAGTGCCAAGCCGACAGGCAGAAGAAAGTAGAGTCTGGCACTAGTCTTGCACATGTTGTCAGGGTGGCGATCTTCGTTCCGCATCAACCATGATCAATCAATCAAGCTGGCCAGAAATGTTCTAAAGAATTTTAATATCAAAGTCAATGGAATGTTTACATGTACTTCAGCTTGCAAAGAACTAGTAACATGACAAGAATGTTAAGAATCTACATCATCTCTGGTTCTCTTGGAGCCCGAGGTTTTGGCAAAGAGCATCCGACTCGGGGCGACGCTGTAGATTGGCCAGGTTTCTTCGACTTCGGCTTCATAATCTACTGTGCAACTCTTCCCCTCTATGACTGCAAGATCTTTTGATTGTATGGAGCCACTGAGCAGACGAGATAGCTCCTCAGTCATAGTGTAGGAGCCCAGGGGGTATTCTTGGAACCGTACTGGCATTTGCCCTTGAACAAAAGAATCTTGCTAGTAATCGAACTGCCGCATCACACGGATTGGGTGATATTCCACTCCACCAGTCAATCCCAGCAGGACAATCAGCCACATGTCAGTTGCATTGAAGAAAGCCTCAAAGTCATGAGAAGCCGAGGGAATAATGCGCTAGATGATTTTTTGTTCTGTCAAGCTTTTTAAATGCTCGTATTCCTTCTGAACTGAGGTGAGCGTGTGCGCATGGCCTCTTTGACTGTAGGATTCGACGGCAGATCGTTGCGGGCGCCAGACTTCTACACCCAGATGTGCAGCCAACCATACCTGTACAAAAACTCCACAGCCATAAAAAATGTCGACAGCGGCGCAGTGATCAGCCTAGAGCCCGGTAAGTTTTTGCCAGGATGACCAGAGCCAGATCTATTTGTCGGGTGACAACTACCAAAGCAATCTCAGCGACTTCAATATTCACAACCATTTGACCATGGCTGAAAATCAACTCTCCCAGGAAGCGGACAACATAGCCCTTCAACCATAGATCATCACCTAGGGAGGCACGCATTCCAACTACTTTGACAAAGTAAGCTAGTTTCAGCATGGGAGAGAATCCGTCTGAACAAATGAGCTGATGACCACAATCACCGGTCGATAGGCCAGTTAGCTCGCTCAATACTGAGGAATACCTGTCACGCTGCATGAACACGGTGAGTCCTAGGCATCTCTGTAGGCAACAAATTCTGTGGTTCTCCTCCAGGGTTGGGGTCAGTTCAATTCTCCCAAAATGGAATACGTGATGATCCGGCTTCCAAAATCAGCCAGCTGCACACAGAAAGTAACGGGAAACCTCCACCTTTGCGATATCAAGAAGCTTTGTAGAGATTCCCCAAATCCACAACTTGTCACGATCACTTTCAGTTAACTGTTTGATCCAAGCATGGAGAACATTTGAGCACTGTGTGGGCACAAGCATTTTGGGGTAACCCATGATCTGTAAGGCACCTCAGCTTTCTTGGCTCGAGACTCCTCAGAAGGGGTAAACGATCTCCTATAGGACATGTTCAAAACATTATTCTTTAGAAACAGATTTCCACTTTGCTTCATTCAACAGCACTTAGCAGAATCAAAGCAGACAAATAAAAGCTGAAATAGAATTGTCAAGATTAGAGAAATTGGCCCAGAATTGAAGACTACAGCTAACCGAATAGGAGTTGCTGAACAAACTAAATCTTGTGCATAACCCTGAGGGAAGGTCCTGGTTACCCAACTGGTTTTAACCAAGTACCCGTGTAATGAGATATGACCAGCAAATCTGGGGAATTGGAACTACTGGATGACTGTGCCTCCCGGCCGACCATTGGGGATCTTCGACCTGTAGAGCAGCTGACATGCCCTTGGTCGAGTGTTGGCTCAAAACGTCTAACCATAGGACAGCTGACATGCCTCTAGTCGACATGGATGACTTTTAACCAATCAGAGTAGCTTACATGCCCCTGGTCGAGTACTGGCTTAGTGTGTCTAACTATAGGGCAGCTGACATGCCACTGGTTTGACATAAATGGCCCTAAACCAACGAGAGCAGCTTACATGCCCCTGGTTTAGGCGATGTCCTCTTGATTCTCTCTAATTGAAAGTCGCTGTCACATTCAAGACTCTGCGACGTTTATTAGGAAGAAATGTATGCATGCCAAATGATTTGTTGGATCTTATTAGTGCCCTTAGCATTGGGATGCCTATTGCCAAGTACAAAGGAATGGCAACTCTAGACCTCACGAGACTCTATCCAAGCCCTTAGTTGTTGGGTGGCTCTCTGGAAATGGGTCACTGTGTTTTGGGCTCTATTCCAAACCCCACTGGGCCATACTCCTGCTTTTTTATTTTACTTATTCTTTATTCTTTCTCCCTCATAGGCGTGTGGGTTCACCCTATCTCTAACTTGGAAGTAATAGGTACCTGGTCTATGGTGGGGAGCTATTGCTTGTTTAAAGGGTTGGCTAGGCCCTTTTGGGACATCTCTCCCAAGTACTCACTCCGACTCCTCTTCAAGATAAACTAGAGGGACAAAGCTACCTGTCATGCCTCTCTCTTTAGGGCTAACTTCTACCTACGACTTCTGTCTTCTTATTCTTTTGTGTCCTTTCACAGATATATATATATTTTTATTTCATTTCCCACACTCTCATTCTCACTCCTAACATTTTATCTCCCTCTGGGAGGTGTAGGGTCCCTGAAGAGCTTGAATACTTCGCCCAATTCACAATGAAAGGTGGCTCCCTCACTCCCTAGGTTCCTGAATAGTATCTACTTGAGGAGGTGCTACACATTCCCAACATTGGCAGGCTTATTCCGCCTATCATCATCAGGCTAAGATTCATGCATGTGTTTATGCAAGCATACTACGCCCTATATATGCATATTCTGCTTGAGATTTAATGTGTTGTGATGTAGAGCTACATGGATGTAGGAAGAGCATGGATTTTTGCATGCAGGAAAGTGTTGGTGTCACAAAGTGAGGACACGTTGTTTATGATCACTGAAAGTACTTTTTCCGGTAGCATGAATTAACTGGCTCTGACTGTTCGATGTAGTCCATGTCCTCAAGGATAACCGCCTCTGATGGTGTTTTAGAATAGTCACTGTAACCCTAGTATTCTTGTATGCACCTTCGATGATTCCTGGCTTTGATATTCTAGAACTTTCGTCTGACTGTTTTACTTATGCTAAACAAAAGTTTTTACTATTATGCTGTCTTTGTACAGCATGTGCAATAGGTGGGCAGCTGTCCTCTGTTTGACTAATGTGAGTGCTGCTGCCTGGGTTCCTTCCTGAGCCTATCTCAGGATCTTTTTTTTGGACCCCACTACTCTAGTGGGGCCAGGTTTGATAGTACCACCTAGACCCGCCTCCCGGCTGATAGGAGATAAACTCCTCTGGTCTAGCGCTCAAAGACTAGTTCTCTTCAAGGGTCAGGATTGCAGACTGACCTAGTACAACTGTTTGCTCCTTTGTGTCCTATGTCATTACTGCTTTCCCTTTCTTGCGCCTAAGTTCGTCCTACACATCCTCGGCTAGTACCGATAATTGCTCTTGGAATAGAACCTCCAGATCACTGAGCATGTTATCCACCTGGGCTACCACGGCATCTCCCTCCTCTTCATCGGAAGCGAAATCCACATAGTATGCGCTGGTAGTCCTCAACATCTCAAGTACTGATTCTGGCTGTAATCCCCTCAAAACTAACTGTCGCTCTAAAGCTGTTACTGCTGATTCTACCCTTGCTGCATCCCAAACTGCAACCAGATTGGTAGACAGACCTTCTGCTGACTTTGGAGGCGGCAGTGCTAGCATGGCTATCCCCGGGGATATGGATGACGTTGAACCCATTCCGTAGTCCATAATTTCCCCTTCCGAATAATACTCCTCTGCACATATCGATTCGGGCTCACTAATCGACTTATTTGGCTTGGGCTCTGCAAGCATCAAACTCCGATTGGGATCCAGCAATCCCGCACAAACAAAATTGTTTAAATCTCATGGAATAATGAGCTTTTGAAACTTACGACGCTTTGTGTATCTGTCCTGCGGCTTGTGCTCGTATCCCAGTCCTTCAAACTCACGTCTTCTCTCCGTGGCAATCGGTTCTACGATTTCTTGGCCATTCCGCCTGAGAGATGCTCCCTTCTCGTATCCCCATCTCTGACATAGATTCTTGACCATCAAGAAGGGGTTGCCAAAAGCAGCCAAATGGCTGGCACACTCAAGAATTGGAATAAAATTGATCGGTTCAAAACGGTCGACATGGTAGAGCACATCAGAAGGTCTGGAGTCAAAACGGATAGTATGGAGCGACACTAAAGAGACTGCAGAATTAGAAGGCTCAATGAAGGATTGACTCAGCTGATAAGAGAATGGATCTGAGACAGCATGGATGAGGAAAGAAGGATCAAAAGATTCAACCTCATCCGAAGAAAGGAAATGCATTCCTGAGGTTCCTGGTGCATGCTCAGGCAAAGGCTGGCTAGCTATGCTGCTAGATGTGGATGCAGATGAACGAGGTGTCCATGCAGTGGGCCTAGGCTCTGCCCCCTGTGTATTGAGGGTGATAGCCTTGCGGTCAACATTCCGAAATGTATAGTAGTTATCTGTAGAGTGCCCGGCGACTCTATGGTAACTGCAAAATAAATCCGCCTTAAACCATGGTGGAATCTGGTTTGGCGGTGGGCGGATTTCTGGAAGCTTCAGTAATGACGCTACCTTAAGAAATATGACGCTCAGCGGCTCAACCAGAGGAGTGTAGTCTCTCTCAGGTCGTGGTGACCGCCTGGGTCCCAGGTAACACCCTTGCCTTGTCGGTGCCGGCTGGTTGATTGGCTCGGTGGTGGTAGTGATTTGTGAAGTGCGTGGTGCTTTAGATGCAGGAGAATAAATGACCTGATTCTGAGTTGGCGGGCTCACCATATTGGCTGGCATAGCAGGAGCTCCTACGTATGCCACAACATTCTTAACAGAATCCTTCTTCTGGCCGAACCCAATGTTAGATCCATGGTTGCCATTGTTATTGTTACTGGTTCCGCCGGTAGCCATAGTCTACTTGGCGAAAGCTGCTAGCTCAGGGAAGCTTCCACTATTAAGTGAGCTCTCCACACGGGTGCTAGTTTTGATCAGGGCAGTGAAGGTGGAAATGGGCTGGATGCTTCACAGAGCCCCAATGGCTGGCTGTGCCCCCCGAATTACTATTTCGATAGACTCTTCATCGAAAGGTCTATCGTGCACTTCTGATGCGAGGGCTCGTCAACGCCCGACGTACTCCCCGAACGGCTCGTGGGGCTTCTGCTTGGTGGCAACTAGGTCCTCGCGCTTTGGGACCATGTCGAGATTAAAAGAGTACTGTTCCAAGAAAGCTTGGCTCAGATCATTCCAGGTCTTGATGGTGGTCATATCCAGCGATGTGAACTACTTTAGAGCTGGACCTGTAAGACTTTTCTAGAAAAGGCGAATGAGAAATCTCTCATCAGCCTGGAGCTGAGCGAGATCGCCACAGTACCCCTTAAGGTGCGAAATTGGGCAGCCCTTCCCATTGTATTTCTCGAATTCCAGGATATGGAAGTTCGGTGGAAGTACCGCCTCTGGGAAATAGCAGAGGTCCCAGAAAGAGAAAGACTGGCGGTCCCTGCCCTACACTTGTCGAAGAGCTTTCTCCAGGTCATTCATCCTAGCGAAAAGTGCATTAGGAGTCGTTGCTGACATTGAGTGTGTAGCTGGGGTGGGTCCCGTGTATGCTGTGTCTATAGCACCCGTGTGCTCCTCCAGATCTATCATCTCGCCACCTGGTGCTATGGTGTGATGACCAGCGTACCCGTGTGTGTGTGCTAGTGGTGGTGTACATACTGATGCCTGAACCTGATGCAAAGGTATTGAAATGTTATGTTGTGCGGTGCGTGTAGTTGTGTGTGGGAGTAGCAGCTGCTGAACCGGTATGGTCGGATTCTGCCCGCTAGCCCAAGAGGCTGACCACCAGTTGAAGGAGGAATATGTTGTGCATGCTGTGGATATGATGCTATAGGTAGAGTGGCTATGCCCATTGTCGAGACAGCAGGAAGCTGTGGCGACTAGTGCTACATGAAGTGCCTGAGCAGGTGGAACGGGATCCTTGGGAATGGGACAAACAGGCGCAGTGAAAGTGGGATCCAAAGAGAAAGCCATGCTTTGCAACCTCTATGCAAGGGCCAGAAGTTGCTGAGACTGTACAGTGGTAGAACCATCGGTAGCAGTATCGAGGGCTGGAAGATCAAGTGACAGGGATGTCATAGGGGGCTGGAGGTTCAAAGATGCTGTGGATTGGATTCCTATTGAAGAGACAATCACAGTCAATTGGGTGTCAAGTGGATGAGGGTCAACAAAAGGACAGGGTATCGTCAGATCAGATGCCCTGGAAGTTGTCATGGTAACCGCCTCCATTGCGGGCTCCAGACCAATGAAGGTCTGCCAGTGTCCCGAAACCGGAGGGCAAGGAACATCTGGTGCTTGGAAAAAAACACCATTGAGTGATGAAGGAACAACTGATGACAAAGCAAAAGAGTGAGGAGGGGCAGAAATAGGAATCCTCTCTAGAGCAGCTAGTGTAGAGGTCTCAGAAGCTCACTAGGCCATAACGGACCGCAAACAGGTAAGGACAGGGCTGCGATTGCAAGTGAAAGGACGATGCCTATGAGGAGCTATCGTCGGAAGTGATGAATAGCGCGAAAAAAGACAGTCGAGAATAACGCCTCGAGACCGAGGTCACAGAAAGGAACTCCTAGGCTCAGAGCTAGGAATTCGCACACAGAACTCTATTCCTGGTAAAGGAAAAGAAACCTATAGTGTCAGTGGAAAAGAGCAAAAAGAGTGAAAAAGTGAAGACAAGACAACAAAAGAAAATAAGTTCGCTATGTAGTTGTTTATTAGGGTGGCATGAATGGCACATATGCACATGAATGCTACTAACATGCTCTCACTCACCATGCATGTCACACATTAATTACATTAAATGCTAAGGACTTAAATATTTAACACTAACAATGGTCTTTGGAAAGGAGTCACCACCTAGTCTGAGAGAGACTAGACTCGGAAACACCAAGGGAAGATAAAAGGATAAGGAAAGGAGTCACCACTTAGTCTTTTAATGGAAAGACGAGGAAAACCAAAAACACAAGAAAACTGGGAAGCAAACAAGATGCAGAATGTATGTGTGTGCTCCGTGCCGAATGGACAATGCACAAATGAATGTGGGCCAGAGAAAGGGTAAGGATTCTGGTTACGCATGGGGAAGGGGTTAGGCACCCCCATGCACCTGAGAAAACTCGGTCTTTCTATGTTTCCCTATTGTCAATGGTCTATGGATGTATGCTTGCTTATTCTATATGCTCATGCCAATATGACTAAAAACATGCCAAATCAAAGTAAAGAAATGAAACAAAGGGAAAAGTTAATCTGATGGACAAATGTAGGCATTGAGAATGCCGCTTTACTGTATGCCCTTGGGCGATGAGGAAAATCGTGAAAATTGAGAAATTCTCGGAAAGCGTCTCGTAAATTAGTGGAAATTCGAATAAATCCGAGAAAATAAAAAAGGGGAAAATAATCCTCATTTCGGGACCATGTCGGCTTTGTTAAGCCTTTTACTGTACGCCCTCGGGCGATGGAATGCCAAAACAAATCTAAAGGCGAAAACTGGGAGAAATCCAGGAAACGATGGGAAAACTAAGCTCGGAACAAGCTAGAAAAGTGTGCGCAAAGCAAAGAAGGAAAGGCAAGAAAACTTGCAAGAAAGATGTGAAAAAATGTGCAAAATGCCTATGCGAGTGTAAATAGTGAGAATTCCAGGGGCCTTTGTGCAAAAACCCAAATTCTAAGTAAAACTGAAATTCTGAAGCCCAAATCATTAAAAATACATAGGAAAACACATTCTATGCAATTATGGAGAAATCTAGGGTCAAATGTGCATCCCTAGTCAAAATGAAGCTTCCTAGGGGTTAAAATGCAATTTCACCACTAGAACATGCATTTAAAACAATTATGTAGAAATTCAGGGTAAAAATGCAAGAAAAATGATTCAGAAAAGTTCCAGAAAGTTTCAAGGGCAAAACGGTCATTTTACCCCAGAAAACAAGAATTCAGAGTAAATACAGTGAAGTACAGGGGCTAAAATGCAAATTGCCCAATAAAACAAAGCATCCAGAAAAGTTTCTAAAGAAACCAAGGGCAAAAATGTAATTCACAGAGAAATAAAGCACTAAGAAGAATTTCAGTAAAGTCTGAGGGTTAAAATGTAATTTACCTCAAGAAAACATGCTTCAGAGAAGTTTTCAATAAAATCCAGGGGTTTAAATGCAAATAAACCAAAGAAATGTGTATTCTGGAGAATACAGGGGCTTTGATGCAATTTTCATAGAAACAATACACTCAAAAAGGTTTCAGGAAAGTTCCGGGTCTTTTATGCAAAAAAGTTGAATTAAAATGCATTAAAAGAAATCCTTAGGGCTTTCGTTAAATTCTTAAACCTAGAAAACATTATTTTAAATGTTCAAGGGAGAAAATGTAATATTTTCAGTGAAAACTTTATTCGAATGATTTATGAAAAATGAATGGAGGACCTATTTGTAATAAAAGGACCTATGTGTAATGAGAAACGGATCTGAATGCAAAGAAAACATAGTTTCAGAACTTCAATCAAAATAATATGTTTTAATTTGTTTTTAAAAGAAGAAAAGAAACGACGACTGCCGGCGATGGAACTCCACCACCGTCGACAGCCGGAGGGTTCATAAAAAGCCTTCCCGTGGTTTGATCTGAGATCAGACCTCACGGGAAGCAAGAAGGAGGTGAGGGGAGATGATCCATCGGAGTGGATCCATGAATCAACGGTGGGAACGAGCCTCCCACCTACCTCGCCGTCGAGGAGCTCCGGCGATGGCGCTGGGGAAGAAAGGCTTCTGGAGGGTTGCGGTGCGGCGGTCCAACGATCTAGGAGGACTTGGGGAGCTTCCTCGCTTCTTCTGGAGCAGAATGAGGGAGAATGGAGCGGAGGTGTGCTCCAACAGTCGTCGACGGCGTCCTCTTCGACGAGTGTGGCTGCTATGGTGATCCAAAGCTCGTGGCAAGTAGCCCGGTGTGCTCGTGGGAGGTTGCGGGGTGTTTCTGGAAGCTCGGAGGGGCTTGGAGCTGTGGGAGACGTGCGCTTTCTCTTTGGATTTCGTCGTCTTCTCTAACGACGGCTGCTTTGGGCGTGTTCTCTGGCGATCTTCGTGCGCGCTTCAGGAGGCGTCGGACTGGCAATCAAAGTAGTGGGAGAGCATCGGGGAGGCTAGAGGAGAAAGAGAGGAGACTCAGGGGCCAGGGCCATGCCCTGGATCACTCCCCCCACCAACATCACCGGAAAACGGCGACGGTGAGCCCCAGGGACCAATTTCGACCAGAGGAAGGCTCTAGATGGCTCGGAATTGTCCAGAAAGAAGGAGGAGGGATCCAGGAAGCTATGAATTAAACTAGGAGGGATCAGAAGGGGCGTACCTGGCTTGACAGAGCTCTACAACTCGCCAAAGTGCTTGGAATCTCCTTCTCTCCTCTTTGCGAGCTTCCCTTTCTCTCTGGAATTCTCTGGCACTCTCAGCTCTCTTCTCTCTCGCGCCAAAAAGTCTTTCAAACTCTGCCTCTACCCCTCCTTTTATAGGTGAGTAGAGACCCAACAAACCACTCCGGCAGAGCACTAAACACGTAACAGACTTCTAACCCCCTAACCAAAGTCGTAACAATGATGCAAACAACAAGCGGTTGTCTCCCTTGAGTTCCATCCTGTCCCCTACTCGCGTCAATGATCGACAGCGATCCAGGCTCTTCCGGCTACCCATCCTGTGGCTCAGGATGCTTTGAGTGACTTGCTGGATTAGTGGTGATCGAACTGGCTTGACGAGCTCAGTGAATTCAGTGGCTGATCATGCTGAATTATGAGAGGTTAGAGAAGAAGAAATGGGTTCAATAGCCATGTGCGGTGAAATGAGAGGGTTGGGTTGAAAATTCCATGAAAATGAAGGAAAAAATAAAGAACATGTAGGAGGAATAAGGTGTAAAATTGTTGTGGGCCTTAATGGACTATGGGGCCAAATTGGACTCAATTAAGCTTAATGGGCCTATGTGGGCCTCCATGGGCCCAAATGGGCTTCAATGAACTAAATATGCCTTGGTTGAATTAAATGGGCCTAAATAGGTTTTGTGGGCCAAAGTGGGTTCAAATTGTGTTTAATGGGCCTATGTAGGCCTTGTGGGCCTCCATGGGCTTCAATTAGGGTTAGAGCTCAGCCACCACATCTCCATCCTGCAAAATTAGGAAATTGGGGTGTCCATCGTGTCGGACAGAGACATGAGGTTCACCTCAAGGTTATGGAGAACTCTGCAGAAGGCCTTTGGCATAGTGCTCAACTATAGCATAGTATTTCATCCTCAATCAGATGGTCAGGCAGAGAGGACTATCCAGACGTTGGAGGATATGCTCAGAGCATATGCCTTAGACTTTTAAGGGAGTTGGGAGGACCATCTGCCATTGATTCAGTTTGCCTACAACAATAGCTATTACTCGAGCATCGAGATGGCATCGTACGATGTTTTTTTTTGGTAGGCCATGTAGATTGTCAGTTTGTTGAAGCAAGGTGGGCGAGTGTTAGTTGATTGGTCCTGAGCTTGTGTAGTTGTACGTGGACAAGGTTGTTCTGATCCGTAGTAGGCTGTTGATTGCACAGAGTCGGCAGTAGAGTTATGCTGATAGGAAGCGTAGACCATTGGAATTTCTAATGGGAGACTATATGTTTCTAAAGGTGTTGTCGACCAAAGGTGTCATGAGGTTTGGGAAGCGTGGGAAGACGAGTCCTCACTATATTGGTCTGTATCAAATTACCAAGAGGATCGGTGAGGTTGCTTATCGACTGAATCTGCCACCAGAGATGTCTGTGCACGACGTGTTTCATATCTCGATGCTGAAGAATTGTCTGGTTGACACATCTTATGTGATCCCAGTTCAACCAGAGAAGCTCCTCAAAGATTTCTCCTTTGTGGAGGATGCCATCTAGATTGTCGACAACAAGGAGCAGGTACTGCGGAATAAGGTGATTCTGTTGGTCTTGGTGTGGTGGTGGCATCATAGAGTCGAGGAAGCCATGTGGGAGCATGAGGAAGCCGTCTTAGTCCAGTACCCATACCTTTTCGCCTACTAATGATTTCAAGGGTGAAATCTTCTTTTAAGGTGGTTAGGATGTAACACCCGTAAATTCATTATGTAATTATTTACATTTTTGCGGAATTTATTTCTGGACGGGTGTTATTGTTTCGAGGCTTATTTGTATGTTTTGTGATTTTGAGCTTGGACCTCGTGGATCGGCTCCTATTTGTGTGTTCTTGTACGTGGTTGGCACTAAGTTGGTGGGCTCGTGTGTGGGTCCATGTGGGGCTTGCATTTGGGGGTCATTGGTGTGGCTTGCTATTGGCCTCTTGGTTATGGTGGGTTGTTGGGTTCATGCGGTTATTGGTGAGGGTGGCAGCTGAGGGAGCGTTGGTGCATGCGTGGTTGACTAGTTGCATGCACGCGGCCACCTACTCTCTCTACATGGTCTTTTTAGCCAGGGTCTTCTGCCATGCACGATCCAAGTCCTTCCTCTTTCTTCCAGCGTACTCCTTCCTTCTTCCTGTGCACGCTTGACTCCCTCTCCCTCACCCTCACTCCCACTTCCCCATTTCCACCCTCTCTCTCCATTCCCGTATCCCTCCCCCTTCTCCCTCACTCACGCCCTTTCCCCACCTCCTCCCTCTCTCTCTTTGCCTCAGAATCGACGACAGCATGCAGTGGCTCGTGGTGGTGTGTGGAGCTCTGGTGATCTGTCCCTATAGTCAATAAAGCCTCTACGATGGTCGGAGTTGCTGGTGGCACGGGTGGTTGGCCAAAGGATAGTAGGAGAGCTCCTTTCAGGTACGCACCTCACCCTATGTTGTAGAAAGCATTAAAATGGTAGAAATGCATGGAATATAGGTAAATTTACATTCCTTGAATTTAATGTGAATTTATGATGATTTATGGTGGTATTTATGGTCATTTATGGTATTGTGTGGTTTTGGATCGTTTTTGACCCTTGTGACTTCTTGAATTTATTTCTCCGTACATGGTGAATGGATTTTGTTTTTGTTTGTGTTGATTTGGAATAGACTTGAGGGTATACAATATATGTTTTAGTTGGATTTTGGGGTACTTGTTTTGAAGATTCGCCCCTTGGTCCCATTTTGGGCGAACTTGTGGGTAGATGCCTTGAGTCGTTTTCTGGTTTCGTAGAAAACAACATACCGAATCATTTCGGTATGCCATTTTTCTGTCAAATTAGGTCCTCTAGTCAAAATTCTGTCAACCAAACTTCCTCAGTCTACTGTTTTTGGTCGACCAGATTTATTAGGTCTACCGAACCAAGAACTTGTGGTCTACCGGTTTGGTTTTGGTCTACCATTTTTGGTGTCTGTACCTAATTTGGTCGACGAATTTTGGTCAATCTTCTGATCCATGAAATTTTGATATATCGAGCCCATTTTGATATGCCGAATCAGGGTCCAATTGTTTTATAAGATGTGATTCTTATGGGTTTTCTGGATTGGTTTGTTTTGCCCATTTGAGATGGTATTGTGGGCCATCAGAGGTGGTCTCGTGGAACACCTGATGTGTCATTTTGTCAAGGTTTTTGAATGAATTTCCAAAGATATAAAATGATTTTGTAATGGTTTTCAAAGAGATGGTTGGTCCGTTTCAGAAAATGGTTTTCCTGATTTTTTGTGTGCAAGGCGGAGACACCATGGGACTGTGTCATCGGGACCAGGTAATGTGACGACATTTTCGAGTGGTCGGGCACGTCTCCCTGGTTGAGGTCGGATGTCGAGATACTTGAGGCTGAGAGTTGTCGGGTTTTGGAGGTATGAGACTCCCTAACTATTATCTCAAGACTAGGGTTGTGGTCCATGGGTTGAGGTGTCTTGTGGCATGACGGGGAGGTATGATACTCCTGCTATTGCTGTGAGCACTGAGGGTCAGGTGCTGTTGGACATGGAGGTATGATACTCCCTTCTGAGCACGATGTGGAGGACGCCTTGAAGAGGCATATCCTGTTGTGGTTAGTGCAGGTGGGACACATGCTCCGTAGTTGGTAGCGTCTTAAGAGACAGGACAGTCTTTTCTAGTGGGGGTTTCTATGAGGGTTCTCCAGGTGGGAGGATCGCAGGACGGTGGTTGGCTCTTGCACAGGGTCGCACACTGTGGCAGTGCAGTGCACATTGGTGGCTGCTTGTGGCCAGAGTTGTTGCCTGGCATCGGACTTCCCGACTCACTATGTGTGGTTTTGGCCATTGAGGGCCTTATTTGTGGTTCTAGACTAGTAGAGCCTTGTTTGATGTTTTGGTCAGTGTGGGTCACGTTTGCTGTGGTGTTTGGCCTTATGGACCTAGCTTGTGGGATTTTAGAGAAAATGGTTTGCGAAATGAATTTAAAAGGGAAATTAATTATGGTTTTATTTTCTGCCATTTTCGTGGGATGCATGTTGGGTGATTTTTATCATTTACGCTTTCTTTGTGGTTTTGGGTTGTAGATGCAGACACGCGGATGAGTTTTAGCATAGTGTATATAGTCTTTAGTCTCATAGCCGCACACACAGGTTCCTAGTAGTTGATATTTCTGTTTATTTTTTAATTTCCTGTAATTTAATTTGTTAAAAATTATTATGGAAATTGGGCATGTTATATTGGATGTTGCCATCCTTTTATCTAGATACTAATGTAGCCCCGTCGTTGCTAAATGCCAAGCAATAGATTTACTGTAAGACATCAAGCTTAAAAACATTAGAGGGGAACATAAATCATTATAATGTAAAAGAAAAAGGAAATTAAGTTCTAAATCAGCAACAAGACCTTAACCCCAAATTTGCTTTTCACTATTTTGTAAAGGACACATAATTATCTCATATAGGTTTCTCTACAATCATTGGATAAAATTTGCTCACAAGGTAAAATTCATGAACTAGAGAACTGGTGTTATAAGTATGCTTGTCAGGTTAAGTGGAAACTTTTAATGAAGATTTATAGGTCTAGGTTACCTTTTGATACAGAATGTTTGAAAGAAACAACATAACAAAATAACTGTAGTGACATGATGTAATTTATATGGATAAGTGGAAAAACATTAATAGGTAATTTTGGAATCAAATGATAATACATCCCAAAAGGGAAAGTCTAACACTGTTCAAGAATAAAATTAAGAGAAACATTATAGATTGTTTGATTTATGCATATAGTTCAGGAATGCGCCTATACAGAAGTTAAATCCATATTGATGGAGTTAGAAGAGGTAAAAGGCCTAACCTTTTGTGGTTAGAAATTGAAAATGTAAAATCTTAGAGAAGTAATGTTGGACAATCTTGAGTTTGGTTCTCTCAGAAGAAATATCATCTTTCCATCAATTATAATATATAGGATTAAACACTCATCACATATTAGATGCCAAGTATTACTTGATTCCTACACCATTGCCTCTGTCCTAGGGGGATAAATTGGTGTTTAGATGAATATGGCTGTGTTCTGCACTCTTCAGTGCTAAATTATGCTGGCAAACATGACTAGGGCACTATTGCTCTATGTATGTGGGTGTGAAACTAGATGTACTTTCTTGATCCGGTTTCTTCTTTGGATTTCCTTTTTCCTTTTCCATTCTTTTTCTAAATGGAAAATCCACTTGAGGATTGGCAATGGAGAAAAATAATCATGTTTCACCTTCTACCGTGTCTTACTTATTCTTTGCCAAATGCCCAAAAAGGATGTCATAATGGGCTCACAAAAAGTTCCTGGTTTCTTTTTATGTTGGTGTGTGGAGCATAGGATTCCTTTATTAGTTAAATGCTCATTATAAAATTTATAGGTTAAGCACTTGTGACTTTCCATTGCTAATATTTTCATGTAGCTCCTACCAAACAAAGCATAGTTCATTTAGTACGTAATTATTACTCCAGTTGGCGGATCACAGATTCGAATCCCAATGAGTGTAGAACTTTTTGAAAAAAAAAAGTAGTCGGCTGCCACTTACATTTTGTTAGGTCCATTAGGTAATAGATTTGTAACACCCGTAAAATTCATTTTGTAATTATTTACATTTTAATAAAATTATTCCTAGACGGGTGGTACTGTTTCGAGGCTTGTTTGTGTGGTTTTGTACTTTTAGGCTTGGGCCTCGTGGGTGGGCTTCTGTTTGCATGTCCTTGTGCATGGTTTGGCACTATGCATTGTGGCACTGTGCATGTGGAGCCTGGGTGTGGGTCCATGTAAGGCCTGTGTTGTAGGTCGATTGTTGTGGTTGGTGGTTGGGCAATCACTGTTGAACTCGTGCGGGGTGCTGGTGGCTGAGGTGCGTAGGTGAGCACATTCTCAGCTACTACATGTGTAGGGCTTTATAAGTTGCCCGCGCCGCACTCCTTCGTCGCTCATCGCCTACTTCCTTCTTCCTTCTTCCTTCTTCCTTTTTCTCCTCCTCGCGCGCAAACCTCTCCTTCCCCACCTCCCATTCCCTTCCTCCTCACTCTTCTCCCTTCCCCACCCCCTCCTTTTCCCACCCGTCACCCTCGTTCTTCCTCTCTTGTTTTATGCGTCAGTGAGTGAAGGAGAAAGAAGTGAGAGAGGCAGAGGCATTGTGAGGCTCGACATTGTCGTGGCAGGTGCTCCAGAGGCTGTGGAAGCTCCCGTGGATGTCGTGGTCGCTGGAGTCACCTAGAGGATCGCTGAAGCGCGCTTCTTTGGTATGCACCTCCAACCCATGCATAGAGAGCATGAAAATGGTAGAAATTGATAGGATTGCATGAAATCTAGATTCCTAGAATTTATTGTGGATTTATGGGCATTTACGCTAGTGGTTGAGATTTGGGTCGTTTTGACCCTTATGCCTTTGCGATTTTATATCTTGATGCATGGTGAATGGTGAATGGTTTTGTTTATTGGGATTTGGAGTAGACTCAAGCGTCTACATCTTATGTTTTATGTGAGATTTTTGGTGTTTGTTTTGGGAGTCCGATTGTTGGTCTTAATTGGGGCAATTTTGAACAGTAGGGTTTGGACCATTTTTCTGTTTCTCGTAGAAATTGGCATATTGAACAATTTCGGTATGCCGCTTTTCTGTCAGTTTGGTCCTTTAGTCGAAATTCGATCGTTCGATTTTGGACGGTCGACCTAATCAGTGGATTTTGGTCATTCGGTCGACCGACCCATCTTCGATATATCGATTTTGGCCTGAGTGTTGACTGTTGACTTGATTCGATCGATCGATCCAAATCGGTCTACCAAACTAGGGATTTTCGGCATACCAAATCTCATTTTTGGCATGCCCAATCAGGGCCCAACTATGTTTATAAAGTGTGATTTTTCGAGGATTTTCTGGATTGGTTTGTATTGTCCCTTTTAGATGTGATTGTGGGCTGTTAGTGTTGGTCCCTTGGGACACTTGATGTGTCGTCTTGTCGATGTTTTGGAAGAGTTTTCAAGGATATGAAAATGGTTTGAAAGAATTGGTTGGTCTGTTTTGGAATATGGTTTTCCTCATTTTCTATGTGTGGGCCGAGATAGTGTGGGATCCTGTCATTGGGGCCAGGGAATGTGATGACATTCTCGGGTGGTCAGGAGCGACTCCTTGGTCGAGGATGGGAGTCGAGATACCTGAGGCTGAGGGGTGTTAGGTCCTGGAGGTATGTGACTTCTTGACTGTTGTCTCAAGGCTGGAGTTGTGGTCCGCAAGTTGAGGTGTCTTGTGGCATGACAGGGAGGTATGATACTCTGATTGTTGTTGTGAGCACTGAGACTCAAGTGTCGTCGAGTGTGGAGGTATGACACTCCCTCCTTAGCACCGTGTGTGGAGGACGTCGTAAGGAGGCATTCCCTGTGGTGGATAGTGCGGGTAGGACACATGTCCTATAGCTGGTAGCGTTCTGAGAAACAAGACAACCTTCCTAAGTAGGGGTTGGCTTTGTGAGGATTCTCTAGGTGGGAGAATCATAGGACGACGCAGCTCCTACACAGGGTGGGACATCGTGGCAGTGCAAATGTCGTTGGTTGCTCTTCGTTGGACTGCTTGTGGCCAGAGTTTGGTTGCCTAGTGTCGGGCTTCCTGACTCACTGTGTATGGTTTTGGCCATTGAGGGCTTTGCTTGTGGTTTTGGGTTAGTAGATCCCTAGTTGTGGTTATGACTGGTGTGGGCCTAGTTTGTGGGGTTTTAGCGAAATGATTTGCGAAATGGATTTGAATTTTTTTATTATTATGGTTTTGTTTTGTAGTCATTTTTCGTGGGGTGCGTGTTGGGTGACTTCTATCATTCATGTGTTTTTATCGTGTTTTTGGGTTGCAAGTGCAAGCACATAGAAGGTTTAGTATAATGCATATAGATCGGAGTCTCGTAGCCACACACACGGGTTCGTGATAGTTTAATATCTTCTGTTTAGCTTTAATTTTCCTGTAATTTAGTTTGTTTAAATTGTTACGGGAAAATTTGGGGCGTGACAGATTTGGTATCAGAGCTCTAGGTTCACTAGGTTGCATTATACCTAGGGTGTTCGGTCTAGAGACTCCATAGGTTTTTCATGCATGATAGAGTTTGCAGCTATTTTCTTCATGGTTTTCTGATTGTTGTTTTCTGGTTGTTGAGGAGACCAAGCTCCAAGAGGAAGTAGGCGGATTGAAGGCGGTTTGTGTGGAACTAAGGAGTTTGGCACACGGGATCTCTCACACATTCAGCAAGAGTTGTGCTAGTGAGCCGTCAGGCGAGGAGACAAGGTCAGTGTCGAGGAGAGCGAGGCTTAACTGGAGAAGGTGGTGAAGATGTTGGAGAGCATGACGTGCCCAGTGGAGCATTGGGTACGACTGGCGACTTATCTACTGGATGGTGAGGCAGATAGGTGGTGGAAGTCTATGAGGCAGCTGAAGTTTCCGGACTCAGCCATTGTTACCATCTAGTGGAAGTAGTTCAAGGTGGCCTTCTATGACAAATATTTTCCCTCTCATGTGAAGGAACAACTCCGTCAAAATTTCCACGGTCTGAAGTAGGGCACGATGTCAGTGCTTGAATATGAGATTGAGTTCGCTCGGCTGGAACGTTTTGCTCTTGCCTATGAATCTGAGTAGCAGTGGGCGCAAAGATTTCTTGACGGCTTGAACCCAGGGCTACGGGTGAAGGTGATGAGCTGTCAATGCCAGACTGTTGATGACATGGTGGGGATAGCGTATTGCTTCGAGGCGGAGCATCAGAAGTATATCGAGAGTCATTCCAAAGGAAAGAGTAAGTCTTCTTTTACCTCCTGGTTCTCTTTTTCCGGTCCTCCAAGTGCTAGTAGTTTAGGTAGCCCTGAGAAGAAGCAGAAGACGAGGTCCAGTGTCTCCTCTATGGCCCAGCGGAGTTTTGGTGGGAGTAGTGGAGTTGGCCTCAGTCAGACAGGGTCCAGTGCTCCCAGTGGGAATCAGTGCTTCAACTATGGTCAGGTGGGCCACATCGCTGTATATTGTCCTCATCCTCGGCAACCTTCAGCCTCAATGGTGTGCTATAATTGTGGGAAGGCGGGACATGTTCCGAGATCTTGTTTGGAATCACCAAAGAAGGTAGGAGTGCACCGCAGCAGTTGACTAGGGGACAGGTGTTTACCATTGTAGCTCCAGGCATTGGGTCTTCAGAAGATGTAGTTGAGGATAAGAATGATTAGCAGGTTCTGTAACCCTCTTAGATTTGTTGTAATCTGAACATCTACTTGATCGTATGGATGTGTGGTGTTGTTTTGTTTGGCCATCAGGTTCTTTTATTGTGGTAGGCTGGATGGCCAAAGTGTTGTTTGACTCAGGGAGTTCTATCTCTTTTATCTCTGAGTCTTTTGTGGCGAAGTTGGGAGATAGACCAGCTAGAGTAGCCTTTCATCTCAATGTGGTGATGTCGCTGAGGGAGCACAGTTTGGGATGAAGGTATCTGTGGTTTGTCGACTTGACGCTAAATGGAGAGAGTTCGACGCCAGCTTGATCGTGATGGACATGCAGGAGTATGATGTGATACTCAGCATGGATTGGTTGGCGCAATAGTCCGCTTTGATTGACTATGCTTAGAGGAGAGTTTATTTTGGGTCTCCTAAGGATGGGTCTTTCTTCGTGCAAGGTTGGTGTAAGGGTGAGCCTAAGCTTGTCATTTCAGGTATGAAGGCTTATAGGTCTTTGGTCAAGGGTTGTCTGGGGTATCTAGCCAGTATAGTACTATAACCATGCCGTCGGGGGTGGCCACAAATAAATAATATTATGTGTGCCAAAAGCGGAAAAGCCACGGCAAAAAGAAAAGAAGAAAAAATGCAAAAAATGCAAGAGTCGCCACCTAGTTTATTCAAATGGAAGACGAGGAAAACCATAAAACATGAAAATCATGCAAAACAAATAAAAAGGGGTTGCGTAAACCAGAAATGCGGGTAAGGATCTCTGTTACGTACGAGGAAGGTGTTAGGCACCCTCGTATGCCCGATAAATCGGTCTTCTATTGATTTCTCTTTTGCTCATGAAATGTCGGCTTTGTAGCCTTTGCTGTACGCCCAAGGGCGATATGCCATGCCATGAAAATGCGTGGTGTCTAAGGTATAGGTGCATGATGTGTAAGGGTGTGTCCTAATGCTCAGAAATATCACTCGTCTGCCGGGCCAAGAGTTGATGCAATAATATTGCATATAAGATCAAAGATCTAATATCTAGAGCGATTTATCATCCTTGCTTTCTACATGCCTAAATGCAATCTAAAAATGCAAGAAACTGCTAAAAACATGTCTGTGCCTTCCTAATGCATCAAGGAAGAAAATCAGAGGAAATCCCAGAAGCAAATCGGGTAGAGAAAGCAAGCAAATCACATGAAAAACATGCTGTGTGCTACTGAAAACAGGCCACTACGCATTCTGGTGCGCCAGACTGGTGCGTCAGTCTGGTGTGCCACCTATTTGCGTCTAGGTGGGCCCGTAAAATCCGCTGAGGGAAAAAACAAGAGGTCACGCAAAACCAAAACATCAAAGGGTGCACTCTGGAAAAGTATGCAAATTCTCAGGACTTAAATATGATAAAAAATCGATTTTAATGATTATCAGTGCCATTTTGAAAACAGTCAGGGCTCAGAATGCAATTTTCACAGAGAAAAACTTGTTTCAAAAACGTCAGGTACCTAAATGTGAATTTTCAGGACATAAATGCAATAAAAACATGCATCAATTTGCTAAAACCTAAAAGGTGAACTTATTAGGGGGTCAGATGCAAAATCCACAGGCAAATTAAAAGAATAAAAATTATTTTAAAACTCTAAGGATTAAAATGCAAATGTCTGGACCCATACGCAATAAAAAGGACTGAAATGTAATAATAAAGGACCTGAAACTAATAATGAAAAACTAAAATGAATAGGCCATAAAAACCCCATTCGAAGATCACCAGAGGTCGCCGGCGCTCTACTGTCGGCGACATTTTCCAGCGATTCTCCAAAGGCTTCCACAGGTGCTGTCGGAGCGGGCAGAAGCCTGGGGAAGCATCGCGGAGGCATGGCAGTCTTCCCCAGGTGGCGGGACGCGACTGGGGAGGGTCGAGGCATCCCCCCACCTCGAGCTCCGGCGAGGAGGTCGGCGGCGACGGCTGGAGCGGCGCGGGGGCTCTGGTAGCGGTGGAACGACGCGGGAGGCTTCAGAAGGACACGGTGGAGCCTTGGGGAGTGTTGGTCTGCTCTGGGGCGATCGGAGGTGCATCCCCCACCACGCGCTCCGGCGAGGGGGACTGCGGCGGTGGCTGGGACATCGCTGGGCGTCGGGGCGATGGCTGAGCGGCGTGGAGAGGCTCAGCGATGCTCGAGACGACGTGGGGAGTCCTCCTGGACGGTCAGAGTGGAGCGGGGAGCGTCGGAGCGGCTGGAGCTCCTCGTGACGACGAGGGCGCGAGCATGGCGACGACGACGACACGGCGGGTTGCTGGGCTTCTGTTGATGGTGCGGAGGAGAAAGAGGAGAGGAGGAGAGAGGGGATGAGAAGAAAGGGGGAGGAGAAGGCTCCATGGGAGCCGTGCCCGCAGATGGGGCTCCGCCAGCGATGGTGAACCCATCGCCGGAGGTGGTGGCTGCGGCACACGGGGAGCCCAGCTCCACGACGGCGCTACCTAGACGCTCAGGGAGATCCGGCATGCATGATGGAGTTGAAGATTGGAGAGAGGAGGGTAACTGGTGGTTGTCCCACAAGCTCCGGCGATCTCCGGTGGCAAACGATGCTACTCCGGTGAGCTCTGGATCACGGTGTGGTGGCTGCTTTTGGAGAAAAAAGGAGAGGAGGCTCTGGCATAGGGATCCGAGGTCTGAATTCTCTGGGTTTGCTAGGTTTTGCTCTAGAAAGACTTGGCGAAAAAAAAAGTCCTTTTGTTTTTGTTGACGGCGAGCTTCATACTCTGGCGAGGCTCTCCGGGGCTGTCGATACTCCTCCCCTCAGCCCATCAGTGCCGTTGGATCAGGCGTGAGCTGTAGGTGGTTGGCCAAGTATCTCGGAGGTAGATATCTGTCCCGGATTTCTCAGAATTGGTCGCCAGAGTTCTCGCCGGAAAATCAGGAGTTCGCCGGAATTATTTTTGAACTTTTCTATGGTTTTATGGTTTAAAAATGTATTGGACTAATTGGGTTGATTTTGGACCAACGAATTGGGCTTCTTATTTGGATTTTTTTTTTGATTTTATTTTTGGAATTTGTGGGACTTTTTAAAGTTTTAATTTTTGGATTTTAATTGGGCTTTATGGGTTTATATTAATTTCTTAATTTTGTGATTTAAGGTTTAATTAAGATTTTAATTGGTTTATATTTGATTTTTTATTAATTTTTAAGGATTTTTAGAGTTTTGGTTTTAAGCTTCTAATTAGGATTTTTAATTTTATTTTAGTTTGTGATTAAAGCTTGATTAGTTGATTTTAATTAATTATTTTGGGAATTTTCTGGGATTTTAGGATGCTAATTTTAAGTTTTTAATCAGAATTTTGTGAGTTAAATGTGATTATTAATTTTGGAATTTAGGGTTTTATTTAATTGATTTGAAATTATGGTTTTAAGTTTTAATTAGGGTTTATTTAGGGATTTTGAGTTAATTAGGGTTTATTTA
>JAMKQA010005113.1:0-13281 GCA_024699735.1 Posidonia australis | reverse complement strand
TTCTTAGGGATGAGTGCCAGAAATGACTGGTTAATGAGAGCCAAGAAATTAAGATCTTGAGCATTGTAAAAAGAGTGAAACACAGAGCAGATATCATATTTCAGAACCTCCCAGAAGTGCTGAAAAAAGAAGACAGGGAATCCATCAGGACCTAGAGATTTTTCTCCAGCCAAGTTAAAGACAGAGGCTCTAATCTCAGCCTCTTCAAAAGGCACCTCAAGCAGATGAGGAGAAGGAACCCTAAGGGCAATCAGAGTGTCCCAACACAAGTTGAAGTGGGGAGAAGAATTCTTATTAAATAGACTTCTGAAGTGGGCCTCTATGGAGCTGCTGATCTCACAGTGAGAAAAGCTAATGCCCTCATTAATCACTAGAGATGTGATTGCATTAATCCTTCTGTGATCTCTGACCACTTTATGAAAAAAGGAATTATTGAGGTCCCCCTCCTTTAACCACATCACTCTTGACTTTTACCTCCAGTATAATTCATGTTCTTTAAGGAGGTTCATATGTTCAGTCCTGAGCTCTTTTTTCAGATTCCAGTCAATAGAAATGTTGTTCTCAACCTCAGCATCAAATTTCAAGATCTGAGCCTCAATTGCTCTAAGCCTACAATTTCTGGCCTCCTTGTAAGGTACTATCCATTGCTTAAGAAGTCCTTTATTTCTACAGGCATTTGCGTATATGTTGAGGTGTGGACGACGTCTTGCAGCCAACATTTACACAACTAGATAGCGGACCAAATTCGTTGCATCTATCGTAATATCACACGGATGGGAGGCTTCATAAATGTTGGATGAAACGCCACGAGCCAGGTGTTGAGATATTTTGAATCCTGATACATCTATTCATCCCTATTTAATCACACAATTAGGGAGTCTTACAGTGACCTACTCCAGTCTACAGTCACTTGGTCTAGTGATGAAGTCTCTTTGTGAATGTACGAGAGGTCGGAAATTCCACTACAAAAAAAAAACAGTGACTTACTCCATATTGGAGGTACAGTACACCGAAGGTTCAGGATTTCGGAAATCGAAATCGAATCGGGTAGGATATTAATTAGTGATTATATGGTAATCGGTGATTGCTTGATTCAACATTTATATAAATTTAAAGATATATGTGTATATATTAAAGATAAAAAATATAAAAAGTACTATAACTTATAAACAAGAATAATATTATAAGTATTATTTGGCATTTGATCAATGTGTGGTACAACGGAATAAGAATTAAATAGGTTATTTGAATCATTTATTTCAACGATTTGATAAATTAACTATAAATTGAGTTCTGAACGAGCACTCAGATTGATTACCGTTTGGTAAGATTTTTGCCAACTAACTAAAACTAATCGGATTGGTTACCTTATCAATCTAAGTAATTAAATCAATTAATTGGAAATCGAACTGATTTCCTAAACAACGGGCACACTACATATGGAAAACGAGGATCTCGTTCTAATATGCTTTGAGTTAGGATATTCTAACAGCCCGTTTTGTTGCACTTCTATAAGAAGTTATATTATACATTTTTCCTAAAAGTTAGCTTTTTAATTCATTCCTAGAAGTTGGCTTCTACTATCTATTGTGTAGAATCATGATTGGCAAAAATAAAAACATGTAGGTTCTGAACTTTAACATTAATGTTAATGGACTCATTTATTCTTCTTCAAATCATAAAATTCTTGAATTTTACAATGACAATTTGAGGAAAAAGAACAAAACCTATAGTTTCTAGTAGAAGCAGTCTAACACCAGCTTTAACGAAGTCTGTGTTTAATAAATAAGAGTTTCTACCAGAAGTTGTACTCTGTTAATCTATTCGAAACAACTTCTGGATGTTTTGAGTTTTTGTTAGCACTTAACTCTAACAAATGTACTCTGAGGCGTATTATCATTAATGTAACATTTTGAATTTTCTTTTCCAGTGTTGCGTGTTTTTTTTGGCTCATCTTGGTTGCACGCTTCTAAGTTGCATTTTTATCACACGTTGCTATGACGTGTTTGGGTTACATTGAGATTAATGTGAAGGGAGAATTTCAAGGATGAATGTAGACCCTATTGCACTCCTTGCATGTAGGAAATTGAAGTGTAAACGGATTAAGAATCTTTGAATTAATCAAGTGTGTTGTTAGTTACTTGCATTTTTGAATCGGGTCATTATAAAAGTAAGTAAAATAATACAAAGTGTTTTTAACTTTTACTAAATAGGTAGTTAAACAAAACAAATTTCTAAATCATAGAGATAGATTAAAGGACTCAAGAGTCTAAGATTAAGATGTTCTTTTCTTCCATTATACTCTTATGTCAATCAAAGGGTAGGACAAAATATATCTTTATTAGATATGGTATGTACCAAATAGGTGGCAGTTTATGGATACTCAAGTCTCTTTCTTTTGTAAGGGTAAAGTAATGAATGTAATTGTAGACATACGAAAGAGAATGCACAAGTATCCCTTAAAAAGGAAGAGAATCCACAAGTAAGACAGAACATTGATCATGTAAGTGGACATTATCATGCAAATATATCACATATAAGGGATATAAATTTTTTAATTTTCAACATAAATTAGGTATCCTAGCAATTGACCAAATAGAAAATACAAAGTTAAGTACACCCACAAAAAACAGCAAAAAGAATTCTAATGTCTGCACTCTTCCATTTTGGAAATGGTTAGGCAAAGCACCAAAGGAAAAGCAAGCCTAACACCCAATGAAGTTGGCCCTCTGCGAAGTAAATAATGGAAAAGGACCAGGAAAGTAGCAAATTTATGTTTTGTTTAGTCCAAGACTGAATACCATATACTTCATTAAAAGCCACCATGTGTATTCCTTTCTTATCAAGTCTTACACTCATATAAACTTAAAGAATAGTGAGAGTACAGTGGATGCTCTGTTGCTTCTTATTGACATCGTGGAGGTACTATGGAATTCAGACTTAAATAATTAATGATCAAGATTAGTAAAGATCTTTTGTCTATATATATTATGTACTTCCTATTGGTTAAGCTGATATCCTTTTTTGAGTTTCTCTAAGACTCATTTGGATAAGAACCAATCACTATGCTCTCATCTTTACTGTCCAGGTTTTTTAGAAGAAATTTGAGCAATGTGGATGATGGCTTAAGCATTAGTTAGAGCTCAGTAGTGATAGACTTAAGAGGAAGGGTGTGTCAACCATTAGACTTACGAGTTTTGCATTGGGTTGAATCACTAGCTTTATCAATAATCATCAACTCATCCTCAAATGTTCTCTTACATTTTTGATCGAAATCTTGAGGGTTAAGTTTGATTTCTTCCTTTGAAAAATCCTCAATCAAGTTAACTTCAAATATTTCATTTGATTCCAGCCCTGATTTGTTATCTAAATTAAAAAAATTCATTGTAATGGTCAAGTCTCTATAACTTAACCTCATGAAACCATTCCGACAATTAATTAGGACATTAGAAGTAGCAAAAAATGATCGACCTAGGATAACAAGACTCTAGCCTTTGAGGTTAGTCAAGGGTTGGGTTTCCAGGATTACAAAGTTTATGAGATAAACAATGTCTTTGACCTTAACTAAAACATCTTCAACCATCCCCATTGATGTTCTAAAGGGTCTATCAGCTAATTGTATGATCACATCAGTTTTCTTCATTTTTCCTAGCCTTAGTTGCTGATATATTGAATATGGTAACACATTAATACTAGCCTTTAAATCTAGAAAGGCCTTATCAAACTTGGTATTACCTATGACACATGATATTGTGGGACTTCCTAAATCTTTGTATTTCATAGGCAATTGGTTTGTTAGAATGGAGTTAACATTTGTTGCTAGGAAAGTTTTCTTAGGTACCTTAGTTGGTCTTTTTCTAGTACACAAGTCTTTGAGATATTTGGTATATGTAGGGACTTATTGGATTGCATATAGAAGGAGGATATTTACCTTGATCTGTCTACAAACTTCAAGAATTTTCTCCATTTAGGCAGATTCCTTTTTATTTTTGAGCCTATTTGGAAATGAGGCAATGGATTTTTGGTTAAGCTCAACAAGTGATTTAGAGGAAGGCCCAGAGTAGTTATTGGGCTCTTCAGAATCCATAGGCTCCTCAGACTGGCCTGAGTGGATAGGTGAATTTCAGTCAGAAAATGAGTTCTTTCGAGTCTACATGGCATGATTAGGCATGATGGTATAATTATCCACATGTTTCCAAGTTCTCAATGAATGACAACGTTGACCTAGTTAACTTGATCATCTTCTATCACATAAACTTATTGTGGATTAGGATTTTGACTCCTAGGATTGGGTATAGGTTGACTGGGTAGAGTTTCCTTTTCTCTTCCTCCTACCAATGTGGCTAACTGACTCCACTGTATCTCAAATCATGCTATGGCTTATGTGTTGGCAGTTATATTGGTATTGGTTTGGGCATTAGGCTTGAGAAAGGCCTCCACGACTTTCTCAAGAGTACTCAGTCTTCCTTCAGTATCATGGAATCCTAGAAGGGGAGCATTGTGCTGTGGCCCTACATGAAAGCTTTGTTGGACCAATTGGTTGGGCCTAAAATGATTTGAATGCTGTGGTGGGCCTTGAGATAAAGAAAAATGATTACCTCCTTAGTGAGGTTGTTGATTCTAAGAGAAATTCGGATGGTTCTTCCATCCTGAATTGTATGTCGGGACATATGGGTCATTTCTGGGTCTAGCAAAAGTGGCATTAACTTATTCTAGACTAAATTCATGTTGGTCAATGAATGAAGGACATTTTTCAATCACATGATCCATCATGTGACATTCACTGCACTTAGGAATTTGGTTAACACTTGATTTACTTGGGCTCTCTCTTTCATTTCCAAAGCTTCTAGCCTACGAACTAACGTATTGACCTTAGCATTGGTGGTTATGGATGATTCTATAGAATGGATGCCACCTTTTGAGAGCATGAGTTTATCAATAAATTGATCATTTGTGTTTTCCCACTACATTGTTTTCTCTCCTAGTTCTTCTTGAAAATCCAATGCTTCATTCTCATTTTTCTTCATGAATCCTTCTTGACACATACACTCAAGCATTGTCCTAGTTGAGATGTCTAAACCCTCATAAATGATTTGACATAGTTTCTATTTCTCTATATCATGTGTAGACACCTCGATTTTGAGGTGGCTCATAGATAAACACTCTGAAGATGTTGCTTTGGATGCAGTAAGCCCAACCACTTTCAAATCCTATTTGACACTTTAACCAGCCATAGATCAGTGCATAAACCGACCACAAGCCTGTAGCAAGCCCGTGGCCCAATTAGCAATTCAGGCAGTTAGTGGAGAGCACCAATGTGGAGCACTAGACTGGAGCATCCAGTAGGAGCACCACAGTGGTGCACTAAGCTGGAGCACCAAGATGGCGCACCGCCACTTTTTAGGGTGCTGTTTGCTGGCCTTGCCTCTTCCATGCTTGTAACTCTCGCCTGCGGATATTCCTTACGAATCTACGCAAGGCTGTTCGTTTTCAAGGTTGTTTGCATCCCAATGGAGTTACCTTGTTGAGATTCTATAAAAAGCCATCCATTAGCAGCCTTTTGGCTCTCTTGACAACTCATCTCTCTTGGCTGAGCTACCTACCCTCTCTTGGTTAAGCCACTCACCTACTCTTAGCAACCTACTCTCGTTTCCAAGGGATTTTCTTGCATCTCAGAGCAGTCCCAGCTGATCCAAAGCAACAAGGAAGTATTATCTTGAGCCATCCAAGGAGGAAACATCCTAGGCAAGGTAAGATCTTTACTTATTACTTTCTTTAAACACTAAATAATACACTAAATAAAGCATGCAACTAACTGGATGTATGATCTATTAGTAACCTTTTTTTCGTGTCTTTTATGATAAGTTGGATGCTCCTACATGTGTATTCATAATGCTTTTGTGTCATGGTAATTCCTGCAATATGTGGTTTCTGTTTTACGTAATGAATCATGATTCCATGCAAATACTAGCCATGAAATGAACTGTAAACATATTCTTTGCATGTTCATCATCTTTACATGTTTGTTAAGTTAATTAAATCATTGCATAATCCTTAGAATCCACCAAGCAGTAATTACAGTCCTTTAACCCATGAATATGCTTGATTTAAAGAGAAGTGATAAGAAGACTTTTTATGCTTGCTTTTCATCATATTTCAGTTCCCTACCATCTAAATAATTGATCTGGATAAAATTAATCACAATTCATCTCTTGCATCTGGCCCAGATTCTGAAATTAGACTGCAGTCTGATTCATAATTTCTAGGGTGCACCAAACTGAAGCACCTATATGGCGCACCTAACCAGAGCACCATCATGGCGCACCATCCTGGTGCACCAGTCTGGTCAAAGAATAAATTATCAACTTTACATCATGATCTGCATGCTTTACGGGTGTTTTGGACTTTGATGCTTTTGGTGTTTATTCTCTGACATGTCGTGTCTTTGTATGCATGATTTCAGCCTAAGATAGCACTGTTTATATGACTTTTGCATCTTGCATGTTCAGCCTGTTGTTGTAACCTAGTGAACTGATTGCCCCATGAACTCTTGTTTGGGTGGTTCTTATGCAACAGTCCATGATCCTGATCTGGATAACATGGCTGAAACTTATTGATTTTATTTAGCATAAGGGTGGTGTGGTCTTCTGTGAGGCATATAGCCCTTGAGCACAAGACCCATATTGCGCTTTCATGCTAGGTTTTTGTTAGATACTCATGATGCATTTTCTGATGAATTTGCGAGTTTACCGGATTTTATATTGCATGGCATTAGACTGGTTTATTGTCTAATCTGTGATTTTCTCTGGCACACCTTTCTGGCACATCAGTAGAGCACATAGGTGGCGTACCAGTCAGGCGCACCTGCCTGTTTTCCACTACACACAGTAGCTCTTGGTATGGTGTTTAGCATGTTTTCCGATCTGATCTTCCTTTGGTTTTCTTTGGGTGTCTTCCTGGACATATCAGGATGACTCCACTCTGTTTTCATCCATTTTTATGCATAATAGCTCATGTTTTACATATAGTAAAGCGACGATGAATGTCACTCGGTGTTGTTAGATCTTTGATCATATTTGTACAATATCCTTGCACCAGTGCTTGACCCACCGCACGGGTGACTTTTCTGAGCATTAGGACACACCCTACAATCCATGCACCCATGTTTAACATAGGGCACCACTTATATATAGCATTGCATTGCATATCGCCCTCGGGCGTACAAAAATAGGTTGAAAAGCCGACATTTCCAAACAAGTAAATGAGAAATCCATTAAAAGATCGATTTTCGGGCGCACGAGGATGCCTAATACCTTCCTCGTGCGTAACAAGGATCCTTGCCCATTTATGGTTCATGTTGACCTTTTCCATTGGTTTTATTGTATGATTTTAATATTTTGAAACGGTTTTCCTCGTCACCCATTTTTAAATAGACTAGATGACGACTCTTGCATTTTTATCATTATTTTTATTATTTTGCCGTGACTTTGCCGATCCTCGCGCATTTGGCCTTTCGCGCCAAGCACGAGGCTGTCGCCGGCATGGTTACACCATGATGTGGACATTGAGCTAAAAGATCCGTAAACCTATCCAAATATTTCCAAAAAGGCTCACCAACTTTCTGCTTAGATGAATTGATTTCATTAATTTATGATTTTGATGGTTTTATGGAATGAATAATACTTTTTAAGGAACACAATGCAAAATTGAGTCCAAGTGGTGATTGAATTAGTGAGTAGACTATAAAGCCACTTTTTAGTATTGTCTTTTAGTGCAAAGAAAATGAATCTTAACCAGATTACATTATCAGACAATTGTTGTAACTTCATCATACTACACACCTCTTCAAATTCATTGAAGAACCAGTAAGCATCTTTAGATTTTAGACTCGTGAATCTAAACAATTGGCTAATATAATTGGATTTGAGTTTAAAATAACTGTTATTAGTCTGTGGGAGTCTAATGCAAGATGATTGCGTCGTTCGTTAAGGCTAAAAGTGGATTGTGTATTTTATCAGTCATTTTAAATTCTTCGAATTCAACACGGGTCAAAGATGTGTTAAATCATGAATCTACACTCGCATGCATAAGTGAGACTCTGTTTTTTTTAATGAAACAGAATGTAATGAAAATAGAAAAGATGAGAAGATAAGAGAAACAACCAATGATGAGAGGAAAGATAGAGAAGGAAGATGTCTAATCTAATCACATAAGTCACACAAATCCTATTTTTATAGTTGACCTAAAATTTAGACAGCTTCTAGCTGTTAAGTTAATCCTTGAAAATTTTAAAACAAAATTCTTTAACCTATTCGATCAGATCAGTGGAGGAAAGTGAGAGACTTCCCGTACTTAAGCAATAGACCTAATTAAATAACTACTTATCTTTTAAGGCTTAGTCTTTTAAGCCAATTTTCTAGACATCAAGTAGGAAAAGAATTTTAATCCACTTTTCTTTCAATCATTAAGCATTTCTTAAGAAACTTCTAATATTTATAATTACTAGCAAGTTGTAAGTTGCTATATTGATTCAGATTAAATATGCATGAGAATCATACAACTTGAAAAGAAAACTCAGTGCAAATGCAAACTTTAGTCCAGAAAACTCAGAAAAGAGAAAGCCTGTCAGTTCTAGCACTAAGTGTAGCCAACAATAAGTTTTCTGTATCACAGATTCTCCTCTTTCTAATGTAAGGAAGTCCCATTTTATCTTTTGCAAGACTTACACTCGGGCACATGTATACATTTACCTGTAACATTATTTGATTCTAGCATTTGGGTGAAACCTAGGTTACCCAGGCATCAATGCATTGCCACTATGACAACTTTGATCCTTCTCTATGAAAAAGAGGGGAATTGCAACCTATATTTTTACTTTGAGATGGTTCCTTGGATCCCATGATATGTTGTGAAGTGAATACGAAGTCAATAGCAAGTTGGTTGGATTGAAAGGTGCTCATTAATTTTTTCTCTAACCCATGATAACATGACACATTTTCAAGGTTTGAAAATGAAACAACTCTGAAGTGGAAGGTACCCCAATATGGATATGCACATTTGCATGTAGGACACAGATCATTTCAGTTTTCATAGGATGGAGTAACTTCTTGTTCTAGTCTTCAATGTCTATTATCTGGTACCTCTTTGATCACAGAATGGATTGGCGATAAGCCTGCATATAACCAATAGAAAGGAGCAAACAAGTCAGGTTATTGCATAAGAGATTTAGCATCGATCTTGCTGCCTTCAAAATGTTTTTTTTGTAAACGGTAAGTTAATATTCATTTAACCCTTGGCTATGCAACCACCACCAAGAGAATTCAGTATCAAAATGCATATTATTTTCAGAATTACAAGTCTGACGGAACTATACGTTCCTTTCAAAAATTACCTGCCATCAATAGACATTAACAAAAAAGTCTATATCAGTCAAATTGTTTCAGTTCGATTAACAAAACATTAATCAAAGCAGAGATTGTCATCAACAGGAGGTAGAGAAGAGTGGTTGGAATCCATCATAGGCCTGACATTTTGAGGAATTGGTGGTACTTACTCCATTTCCCTATTTTGTTGAAAAGATGATACTGAGCAGAGGACTTCTTCTTTCTCAAAGTCTGTACCCAAACATTCTATCCATCATTGAATAATAGAAATAACATCATTAATAATCATGTTGGGGGTTTTACTCTTTCCCCTGAAAATTCTATTATTCCGTTCCTTCCATATTGTCCACAAAATAATTTGTATCAAGGTATAGCAGTCTTTTAAAGGGATATCAAAAAAACAAATAATCACTTATTTATCCATTGCTTTTTTGTTGGTACTATATGGAATGATCTCATTCATGGCTCTATATATCCTGCAATATTCACTATTTTTGACTTATTCACATTCCCAACTGCCTTCAAAATGTTAATCGTATGAATGAGATTGTTTTCTTTATAAGTTATTAAGCAAAGCGTAGTATGCAGCATCTTACAATAGATTTTTATCGTATGTTCCTCCTCCTTCAACGAGAAACTCAATTCGATTGTTCTACAAATCAATAAGCTAGAGCTAGCCGCTATAGGTGCTAATGTTTAGTGCCATTGAATAGATTATTCCTAAGACGCTTACCTCTAGCATTGCCCACAATTAAGTAAACAATCAAAGAACAACTTAATTATGCGACTAACTCTTAGTAATGTACTCAATCAACTACAAACTGCCTAGTGACGTTAGTTAGCTTAGAAAGAAAAAAAACTTGAGGAATATGCCACTAAGTACTGACATAAATACAAATTCGATGAGGGAGTTGTGAGCTGGTGGTCAATGAAGATCACCGTTACATGTGGGGGGAGGAAACGGTCGATCGTTTCCTCCTTGATGTTAATGGTGTTTATGACCAGCATTAATGGCCGACATTTATGAAGAAGGAGCCGTTGGGAGGCGGAGGGAGGTGGAGGATCATGACTCCACTATATATAGAGGTGGAAATCGAAAGGAAAAGATCATCAGAAAAACATACCTTGAATCTCCACCTTCTCTATCTCGCTGGAGCCCCCAAACGCCAACCAATAGTAGTATCAGAGCCAAGTTCAGCCGCATTGCTAGGCTCCGCCGGTCCTGCGCTGCATTTAGGCCATCGGACCTCGATCTGCCTCCACCGCGAGCTGCACACCCCTGCGCCCGCGATCTCCCCTCCACGCACCGCCCGCACGCTAGTCGTCGCCACCTGCACTGGTGATCTTCATCTAGCCCCAATCGCCATCCCCTGCACGCGTGCACCGTCGGACCACATCGATCCGCGCGCTCCTCCACCGCACATCCCTTTGCTCGCGTGCGAGCTGTTGCGCCCGCGCTTTCCCTCCTGCTCCGCCTCCCTACTTTGCGCCCCCGCCCGTGTTTTCACTGGTTAGGCAATTTTTTTTGTTCAACTTAAAGGGGTGGGCGATTATATTGCATGCTTACCTAATTAATTAAAGAAAAAGGGGGTAATGATATTTATTTGAGTAAGTAGACATTGGATTTAAAATAAAATAAAAACTATAGTTCCAAATTGCATGATTTCTGGAATAAAATTTGTTAAAGAGTTAAGTAGTCATTTTTAGAAATTATATAAATTTCTAGAATAATTTGTTGAAAATTGTTATAAAGTTTAATAATTTTCTGGAATTAAATTTCTTGTTTAGAAATTTGGACATTGCTAGAAAACAAAATTTTAAATTTTGGAAATTTAATTATTTGTTGATTTAATTTTTGCCTGTGAAATTAATATTGCTATTAGGAATTTAAATTTTAAATATTGTTGCATGTTTGATTAATAGAAAGTTTAACCTTGATTAATATTGCAAGTGATTGAAACTTGGTAATTAGAAAGTTTGTTTTAAAAGACTGTACATCATTTAGCGCACCTAAGGTGCGCACGTAGTTGACGCACCTATCTGGTGCACGTATCTGGTGCACATAGTTGGTGAACCGACCTAGCGCACGTAGTTGACACACCAGACAGGCGCACAATACAGGAGCACCAGACAAGTGCATTGGCCTGTTTCTTTGCATCAAGGTCCCTAGACTTTATAAACTTTGTTGAGTTTTTTGAATGTTGTTTAAATTCTGGAATTATTACTTAATTTTTGTGAGATTGCACAATTTTAAATTTGAAAAATGTATATTTGTTGTAGATTTAAGAAATGGCTAGCA
Organism: Posidonia australis; assembly: GCA_024699735.1. Lineage (NCBI taxonomy): Eukaryota > Viridiplantae > Streptophyta > Magnoliopsida > Alismatales > Posidoniaceae > Posidonia > Posidonia australis. The sequence continues at coordinate 1,599 of JAMKQA010005113.1, read as the reverse complement.
AACTGTTCACAACTGAATTGGCTAGGATAGAAAAGTTGAATGAGGCAAACTATGAGATGTGGTATCGGAAAATAAGAAATGCATTAGAATATGATAATATTGAGCATGTTATAGAATCTGATCCTCCGGAATTACCAAATGACGCTTCTAAAGCGGAAATTAAAAAGAATGAAAAATTGAAAATTGATGACAAAAAGGCTAAAAACAATATGTTCATGTTTATGAAGGATAGTATATTAAAATGTTTTGAAATATACATTACATCATTCACCTTATGGAATACTTTGAAGGAAAAATATGATAAAACAACGGAAATGACAACTCAACTTCTCGTTCAAAGGTATAATTCTTACAAAATGCTCAAGGAACAAAATGTAGTGGAACATATAAATGGCATGATAGTTATGGCAAAGGACTTGGCTACTGCAGGAACTCTCATACCTGAAAAACTGCAGATAACTACAATCTTAAATAGTCTCCCACATAGCTATGACATGGTAACCACATCTCTTAGGTCTACCCTAATTCAACTTTTTGAATTGCCTGCGAGGTTGGCTATAGAACAGAAAATTATGGCTAACAGGAAGAAATATGAAACCAATCTAGAAGAAGCGAATGTCGTGCAGTGGAAGTCGAAATTTGATAAGAATAATAAGAGAAAGAGTGGATACAACAAAAACTTAAAGCCAAATCAAAGAAAAAGACTACGAGGATCTTGCCATGCATGTGGCCAATTTAGTCACTACAGAGCAAATTGTCCTAATAAGGATGAAAACAAGAGATCAACTTTTTATCTAAATTATATAGTGCAACTAGATTTAAAATGGCATCAGTAAGATCAACTTTGGATCTGTTTCATACAGATTTTAATAGATTGTTTAATTTAGCACTCTGTTATTCAATTAATCCCACAGTGCTTCAATCTCAGCTGGAATGTTTCATTTATATTTTACAATCTTTAAATTTGGAAACAAGAGATGATAATGTTAATTGGCTACCTCCAAACAATAGTACCTTCACTATCAAGGCAGCCTACAGTATTTTTAATGATGGGGGTCTACGTAATGTATTTTATAAAAGCATCTCGGAGAGTTATACTCCCTTAAAGCTCAAGCTTTTCTCTTGGTTAGTTATTAAAAATAAGAATTTAACAAAAGAAAACTTGTTAAAAAGAGCTTGGTCTGTGTAGACAACCCGATTTTGAAGTCACTTGGTAGCAGGCTCCTCCGGTTGATGCTCTGGTCGCGACCACCAAAACTCTAGCCCACACAAGCCCAATTAGGCCCACATTAGCCCACCAGACCCAATTAAGCCTAAAATCCAGTAAATCAACCTAAGCCCACTTAATCCAGTCAAAATCCCCTTAAATATCCAATAAAACCCTAATTTAACAAATAAAATCCATAAACCACAAAATCCAATTAAAATCCACCCAAAATCCCATAAAACCCTAATTAAATAAAATTTGGTCAAATCCATTTAAAAATCCAACAAAAACCCTAATCCAATTAAAATCCACTTAAATCAACTTAAAATCCAATAAAACCCTAATTAATCAAATTTTTAAATCTTAATCAAGTGAAAAGAAATTAAAATCCA
>JAMKQA010005112.1:0-32458 GCA_024699735.1 Posidonia australis | reverse complement strand
CCTAAGCCTACTCCACGGACGTCTTCTGGTGGTTTCACTAGTTTTCTCACACCCTGTTACAAGGTTACAGTACTTATTTATAGTGCAACATTAGGACATAAATCACCCCAAAGACTTATCAGACCCAATAGGCCCAATAAGGATACATACACTTGTGAAGACTTAAACAGTCTCCATACCAGAGTAATCCTAACACAAACAACCCTACCTTTCATGAGCGTACCAAGCATATCAAGGTTGACTACCATTTTGTGAGAGACATGGTCATGAAAGGAATTATCCGTACTCCTTATGCACAGTCTTCTGAACAGTTGGCAGATATATTCACAAAAGGACTTAGTGTTGGGTTATTTCAGTCATTGTGTAGCAAGCTAGGCATGATTGATATATATGTTCCAATTTGAGGGGGAGTGTTAAGAATTATTTTATGTATATGTTACTGTTTCATGGATAAACGGGTTATTGGATATCCATTTGTCTAGGGTATCTAATCTCCCTATTTATATGTAACTCTACATGCACAATAACAGATTTTTGATCCTTTCTCACTCCAAAACTCTTCACAGTTATCTTACTAATGGACAACAAATTAATTAGAAATTTAGGTAAAAGCAAAGTATTTTAAGAGAATGATGAGGAGAGACTTTGACAACTCATCCTTTGACTGTACAGTGGCTACCATTAACAATAGAAATAGGAGGAATGGAGGATGTATTAGACAATGAAACAAAGTGATCTCCAAGTAGTAGCATGTGATGTAGTGGGTGTAGCTTGACTTGCTTGAAGTTGTCGAACATTATCATACTTTGCTTGAGTGACCTGAATAGTGGGTGACTCATGGCTATGTTGGTGCATGTTGTCATTCATTGTATTTGCCCATGTAGGTTCGCCAAACTTTTTCAAACATTTTTGTAAAGCAATCCAATTGTGGGAGTGAAAGATGGTGTGACTGTGGAAACACGTTAGATGTTGATGATAGTGATGTTATAGTCTCTCCTAATGATCTTAATGTGGATTTGGCTACTGATTTGGGGCAAAGAGCTAACATAAAACTAGCCACAATGTTACTCCTTTGGGTCAAGAACAAATAGTTGATCTCTGGTCCATAATAGCATGGTCCATAATAGCATGTAGAGGCGTGTACAACTCAATGAATAATTGTTCACCTTGTTGAAGTGACAATGGTTGCACATACAGTTGGAAGGCACATGCGGTATTTTTCTCATGATCATAAAGTTCATATAATAAATCCTAGATCCTAGATCCTTTTTGCTGTATGGAAAAAATGAAAGAAGAGATGCATTCCTCTGGGCTGTTGATCAACCAAGATCCGACACTCCATTCTGCAGTCGTCTAGTCTTTGTATGTTGTGTCAATCTCGACTGGAGGGGTGTTAGTGATGTGCTTTAGTTTTCGTTGAGCATCCAGAAAAATCTTGATCGACTGACACCAAATCATGCAGTTGGCTTTGTTCAACTTCACAATGGTTACAAGAAAGCTTCATCATGTAAGTTGATGACAAGGACTCTATACAATGGTAATCACATAGTTGTGGAGTGGCTGGAAAGGGGGCAAGAAGATTGGAGGCCCCTTCACATTAACACAGCTAGAACTCCACGACAGTTGACCCTTCTTGGGAAAGGGAAGCGGTGACACTGATGGCTGGCAAGAGGAGGAGCTGCCGGTAGCACTGGAAGAGGAGGGCTGTGAATAAGGTGCTGGCACATGGGAGAGGAGGCTGTAGTAGCAGTTGCCGTGTGCAGGAGGTGTGGTTGCGGTGGCGGCAGTGGCAGGGGAAGGGGGTGGTACTGTTTTATGGTTTCAAATATTGCTTTAGTGCCATGTTAATGTAAAAATGTTGAATTGAATTAATTACAACAAAGGTTTATCTCCTCTATGTATTTGAGACTACAATGATATATTGGGTATCCACATGAGAGCCATGTACCCACATGAACTAATAATCTAACATTTCTCGTCTTTCAAGTCAATGTGACCACCACTAAGGGATTACCATCCAGAATTTCCGCATCTTTTCCCCAAAAGGTGATCGATAAATCTACACATGCTAGAAATCCTCAATTGAGAATCACTCCATGATATGCACATCGACACCCAAAAGATTTCTACAAGCTTTCCCACTACCCTACATCTAATAAAAGGACAAATGTCAGTAGAAGTCTTCCAACTCTTTCACCTATAAGTGCAGAATCCCTTCCACACCCCCTAGCCCCAACATAAAGGACACAAATAAGATCAGTCTTACCCAATCTCCAATGCACTAATAATCTTCATGTGACATCACTACCAACTACCTAGGTAGACGTTGTAGAGCTGGATACGTGATAGCCCAAGATAGCAGATGGTTGAGATAGTTAGAGATATCCGTCAACAAGTTGACTAGCTAGGATCGTTACAATGTGACAATGCGTTAGCTACAAGCTTGGCAAAAAAACTAGAGTTCCATGCAAGAATTAAGCATGCAGAAGTTCATCATCATTTCTATTGGGCAAGGTTTTAAATGAAGTGATCATGATGAAGTTAATCTATATTAAGGAACTTGTTGCAAACCATTCTGACCAAAAATCTCAACTCGTCATAGTTTGAATGTTTCTGAGAATAACCAGTGATGCTAAGAACTACTCGTGTTGCAAGAGAGTGTTGAGAGGCCCTACAATTAGATGAAGTTCAATATTGTTAGTATTAGTCATTTGTTTTAGATATGTGGATACATGATATATGGATATCTGTGTAAAGAGTAAACCTTATATATATGTAACACATATTGTTAAGAAATAAGTGATTTTATTTCTTTATTATGCTCGACATGTAACCAGAGCACAGGCTTTTACAACCCGTTATCGACCCATTGTCGACTTCAACTCTAGCCACCACTTCTCAAGCCGTCGGCCTTAGAGCAATCCTTAAGCCCTCTATATGGCGCCACTTGCTCTCACCTACTAGCTCTAGGCCTTCCGTCGGCCCTTCCATCCTCTTTTGTGGCAACCGACGGTCCTAATAGTCTGGTCGTTGGTTCTTATAGCATGAGATAGGCTCTTTTTTTAGTCCTTCCATTTTTAGTCCTAGATACTTACATTTTGCCCTAGAAGTGGGTTTTTATATTTATTGTTGGTGTTTTCTCAAAACTGCAGCATCTTTTGGCCTTCTTTCCCCTATTTATTTGCTTCAATCAGACCGTATTTCTTGTCCCTATGCCCTCTTCTCATAAGATGTTGTTGAAAAATCTCTCTAAGATATCAATCAAACTAAATGGTCACAAGTATTTGAAACCTTTATTGGTGCATATAGGAAAATAAGCCATCTTATTGCTGATCCCCTTGAATTCATGGACGTTACTTATGATAGTTGGTTCACTAATGATTGGACTGTCATATCATAGCTAATTAATAGTATGGAGGAGAATATATCTCGAGGTGTCATTGAATTCATGGACACGTTATGTAACATATATGGACATGAAAAAAATATTACACGCATTTGTGAGATATATGAGTAGCTCTTTATACACCGTTAAGGGAAACATTTTGTTCAGGATTTTTACAGTTTTCTCATATCTCTGCTGGATGAATTGGAAATATATCAATCGTAAGATGAGATAGTACTAAGAGGAGTTCACTGTTGTCATTTTCCTAGTCGAGCTCAATCCAACAATTGCTTCTAAGATCTGTGGTCTGTTTCTTGGTGTAGAGACTCTTCTTTCTCTTTAGTCCACATTTTTTTGTGCACTACGTGTCTCAACTGTTACTCTGGGTTCCTGATCAGTTAGCCTTGGTTACCTTCACCAAAAGTTATGCATGTGGTCGATCATCATTCACAGGATGTGAGTTTCGCAAGTGTGATCACTGTGGTAAGACAAGTCATATATACGATCGTTGTTAGAGTAAGTTTGGTAAATGTTCTTAGGTTAGGCATGTGACAGAGGCTACGTCTAATGCCTTTTCCACTTAACAAATGACTATTTCTTAGGTTGACTATGATAGATTTGTACAACTCCAAGACAACCAATCCATCGCCATTGTTGCTCATGCATCTTCCTTAGGTATAACTGTTTTATTAGTTTTTAATGATAATTCTTGGATCATCGACTTTGAGACATTCTTACATGTGTTAGGTACTCGCAATTTCTTTACCAGACTCTCTTTATTGTCTGATATCAAATTTGTTTCCATTGCTAATGGATGACATTGTTCGATTTCTGGGGAGGGTGTAGTTCATGTCATTTCTCACATTACACTTGATAAAATCCTTTATGTACTTATTTTTCAGTTAATTTACTTTCTATTAGTGTTATTATCGGACAACTTTACTATTTTGAGACCTTTTATACTTGTCATTGTACTTTTCAAGACCTGTAAATGGGGAAAAGGATTGATTTATGTTGTAAGTATGGTCGTGGTGTCTACATGTTAGTTCGAGATGATATACCTAGTGGATTGGCATTTATTGTTACTACTGTAGAGTCTTCTTTATTATGGTATTGTCGTCTTGACCATTTGTCACATAAAACTCTTCAGCAGTTGCTTTCTTGGGCTAAAATTGAGCCTTTTGTCTATGAGTCTTGTCAATTAGGTAAGTACTATCGTGTTACCTATAGATAGTCTAGTCTGTCTAGTAGTTAAGGTTATTTTGATTTGGTTCATTGTGATATTTAGGGATTTACATGTAGTCAATCTATGTCTGGTTATCACTACTATATTGTGTTTGTAGATGATTATTTATGAGTGTTATAGGTGTACCTTTTAAAGAATGAACATGTGTTTGACATTATAATTTTTTTTTTTACTGAAATAATAAATCGATCTTTTATTACTCTAAAGGTCTTTTGCACTGACAATGTTTTGGAATTTGTTTAAAATAATGTTTAAGATTATTATGCTTTAGGATTTCTTCATCAGACTTCATAATCACATATTTCTCAACAAAATAGGATAGTTGAATGTAAGCATCACCACATACTTGATGTCGCGTACACCATTTTATTCAAATGAGTGTTCCAAAATCTTTTCGGTCTGATACCATCTTCACTGCTACACATCTTATTCATAGGATGTCCTCTACGTTTCTTAGTGGTGAGATTCTTTTACGATATTTGTATTTTGATAAAGAATTATTCAGTCTTCTATCAGAAGTGTTTGGATTTATAACACATGTACAAAATCTCAGTCTAGGTCTTGACAAATTGGACCCTTGTTTCATTTGATGTGTGTTTGTAGGCTATTCGATAACTCAAAAGGGTTATCATTGCTATCATCCTTTCAGTTGTCGTTATTTTGTTTTTGCAGATGTTATCTTTTGGGAGTCTAAATCTTATTTTGATTTTATAGTACCTCCTACCACACCGATAGCTATCCTTATTCCTACATTTATTGAGATGGTGCATGTACGGGAATTATTGCAGGAAAGGACGACTTGTCTACTACTAGTCTATCATTGAGGACAGCATATACATCCACCTACTCAGATTCAGTCGTCGCTCTCCTTTGTAGATCCTTCACTTTCAGCTTTGAATATACCCATTACGTTAAGAAAAGGTACTCGGTCTTCTACTATTCATCCTATTTCTAATTTTATTACCTATGATTATCTTTACCTATCTTTTTGCCAATTTACCTTTTGTATATCTTTAGAGTTTATACCTAAGAATTATCAAGAAGCATTTCTATTACCTTATTGGAAGTAACCATGGATGAGGAAATGGAGACTTTAACATCTTGTAGCACATGGAATCTGGTTGCTCGACCTAAAGAAACTGATATAGTTGGTTGTCGGTGGATATTCGTGATCAAATACATGTTCGATGGATCAGACAGATATAAAGTAAGGTGGTGGTTCGTGGCTTTACACAATCTTATAGCATTGACTATAAGGAAACCGTTTTACTAGTGGCTCGGTTAAATTTTATAAGGGTGTTTTTGTCTGTTGCTATAAACAAATCATGGGATTTACATTAGCTTAATGTTAAAAACGCTTTCCTACATGAAGATTTGGCAGAACAGGTCTATATGAAGCAACTTTTAAGATATGTTATTCAATGAGAGAACAGTGTGTCTTCTCAGAAAGGCTATATATAACCTTAAACAGAATCCTATGACATGATTTGACAAATTTAGCGAAGTAGTAATGCAATTTGGTTTCAAAAGATGTACTATGAATCATTCAGTGCTCATCAGACATAACACCAATGGGTGTATGCTGTTGGCAGTATATGTTGATAATGTTATCATTATAGGTAGTCAGGACACTAAACAATATCTATAATAGTATTTTACTACTAATAATATGGGACGACTTAAGTATCTTTTGGGAATTGAATTTGCGTATGTAAAAGAAAAAATAGTACTATCTCAGAGAAAATATACTTTAGACCTTATCAAGGTGATAGGCTTCATAGGATGCAAGCTGAAAATACTCCTATTAATCAGATTCAAGACTTCTAAGACAGTTCTACAGGCATATATGAGGATGCAAGGAGATACAGACTCTGGGAAACTAATTTATTTGACGGTGACACGCCTAGATATTTCTTATACTGTTGGGATTCTTAGTTAATTTATGCATGAATTCTGGAAAATATATTGACAAGGTGCCTTACGTGTACTGGCATACATTAAAAACACAATAGGATGAGGACTGATTTATAAGAATCATGGCAATCTAGATATGAAGGTTTATTCTGGTTTATGTAGGAGATCGAGGTGATAGGAAATCTATTTCGAGTTACTGCACTTATGTTGGTGGGAATCTTGTAACCTAGAGGAGTAAAAAGTAGAATATTGTATCTAGGTCTAATGCAGTAGTAGAAGATTGATCCATGGCTCAAATAGTATGTGAAATGGTCTGACTAAAATCTCTCTTGTTAGAACTTTAGTTTCCTCTAAAGACACCTATGTCTATGCTTTGTGACAACCAAGTAATTATTATTATTGTCAAGAATCTTAGTTTTCATGAACATACTAAACATATTGAGGTGGACTGCTATTATGTATGTGATATGGTTATGAAAGGAGTTATTTGCACGTCATATATGCAATCAATAAAACAACTAACAGATATTTTCACAAAGAGATTGAACGTAGGGTTTTTTGATTCTTTATGTAATATGTTGGGCATGTTTAATATCTTTGCTCCAGTTTGAGAGAAAGTGTTAGTATTAGTCATATGTCTTAGATATATGGGTATCTCTTATATGGATACATGGTATATGGATGTCTGTGTAAAGGGTAAACCTTATATATATGTAATACATATTGTTAAGAAATAAGTGATTTTATTCCTCTATTACACTCAACAAATATCAATTTAGAATGTTCCATCCTCCATTATGTATTTGATTTTAGATTTTTTTAAAAATCTACTAGTCTTCCCTCTGTGGTAGAGAGGGGAAGTAGCAGTTGTTGCATATGAATAGGAGCCATTGCCTTTCATTAGTCATTATGTAGCAGTTGTGTGAAACAAATGTGAAGTGTGTGTAGTAGTGTGAGATGTAAATAAATAGTTGTGACTAGTGGCGTGAGTGAGGTGTGTAGTTGTAGGTGTTGCACATAAATGAGTATGTTGACCATGTGTGAATAGTGGTGTGGTTGTAACTGTTTTGTGAGGTTGTTAGTATTATGGACATACAAGTTAGTATTAGTTATAGTTGGAGTTCCTCAATTAACTCGGATGGATAGGAGAGTGTTGGAATAGTCCCACATTGGAAAAAGTGAGGACAGAATTTGTAGTTATATATAGATGGACTACTCTACTCATTGTTAATTGATTTTGAGTTGGATGACCATATTCTAATATAGTATCAGAGTTAAAAGAGCGCCAAATAAACTCAAATCCACATATATCCACTCATGTCTAGTAGAGACACTTGTTGGAGTTAAAAGAGACACAAATGAGGGAGAGTGTTGAAATAGTCCTAAATTGGAAAAGCAAGGACAAAACTTGTGGTTGTATATAAATAGATTTCTCTACTTATTACTAATTAGTTTTGAAGTTGGATGCTCATGTTCTAACAGAAGGATAACAAAACTACGTAATAGAAGGAAGAGAGTCTATAAATATATCTAATCTTTTAGTTTGGCGAAAGATATGAAACGTGTTGAAAAAACGAGTCTTAGAAAAAAGAAGTGAGTGGTACTGATATTGTTTACCCTATATGTGCAAATGGAATTCGGACAGGTCTTTACCCAGAGTAATACATAAACCCATGGTACTAAATGTTTACGCGTGTTGCCGAAATTTCTCCGACACGTGTCTTATTTTCAATTTACCGACGTAACTTCGATACGATATCGAAATGGAAGTTTTCTGAACAAATGTAATTTTTTTTTATCGTGTTTCCACCGATACAATTTCGACATACCGATATTTCCCCGACACATGTCTATTTTTCAACTTATTGAAGTCCGACACGAAATCGACATTTAGAATCATGCATAAACCTGAAAAATGGAAGGGGCCCATTCAGGTTATAGATTCAGTGGAGACAGGGTAGGGCCTGTAGCTGAGAGGATTAAAGCATGTGGCTACTGAGCTTGGTGTTGGAGTTCGAATCTCTCCTCACTCACAACTGGCGAAAAAGGGTAGGACCTTTCCTTTACCTTTGGGGGTAGAAAAATCAAGATCGGAATCATGGATGTAAAGCTATGGAACTTGAGTATGGGTCTTTTGGCAAAATGGAATGGCCTTACTTTTTGGAATGATGCTCTAATTACATATAGTATGCTTAGTCCAAATCAACATATTTGTGTTTTGCTTCCCATCACTCTTCCTCAACCAGGCTTGGGCAGAATAGCATGGCAAGTACTAGTAGCATGGCAAAAACACATTCGTAGTCATTAATATGTTTGCTTGCGATAATTGTGGCATATCAGGAGAGTCAATAACTATATGTAAGAAGACTCGAGGTCTTGTGTAGATCGACACCAATTACAGGCCATGAGACAATCCAAAAGCACTTGATCATGATCAAATTTGGAAGCCTACTTGGTTATTTAGCATTTATGAACGGAATTCATGATGATGAGAAAGAGAAGGCATTCTACTGTTGCATGGCAATGTCATTATTTTATTCTTATTATTTACGTCAATAAATTTTGTTGCAATTTACTCTTAGGCGGTCTTTCTCAACAAGATCCCTTTGATCCTCAACCAAATTTAATTGGTCAATAATTAGCAAAATGGTGGTGACTTAATTGTCCAAGATTTTGTAACAAAATTTGCTTGAATACAATGAGCAATCGAAGGGGATGTGGTCTGCACTCACCTCAGAGGTAATTAAGCAAATTTGTTGGTGGGTTTCCAACCATGTGGAGGAGTGGATCAGGTTATGGACGACGGACTTGTCTTTTGTGGTGCATCTTGAGAGTATTATGAATTCACCTTTGTGTTGTGTTGCTTTGAGCCACTGTTGGGTTGAAGATGAATATTAAATAGTCAACAGTGGTGAGGGTGGGGGTTTTGGCTTGAAAAGATGGTACTCTAAGGGTTACCCTGAAAGATATCTAGGGCTTCTTTTATGTTACATGAAGCTTTCAGTTAGAAAGCTGAATCTAGTTATAGCGAAAGTGTCGCCCATGTATTAGGAAAATAAAAACATTAAGTGCAGGACAAAAGAAGGGGAAGGAAAGACAACAAAATAACTATGTCAAAAAAAATGAAATAGCAATCTCCTGAGTTACCTCCAAAGGCATATTTGATGTACTGCCATTGTCAAAATTGCAAGCATAGACTCTCTGTTCAATTTATTCATCTCCAATCATAAAAGAATTGTTGTAGCCATACACTTAATTAGTAGCCTCCTATGAGAGTCATCGTAAAAGAATCCACCACTGTCTGCATTCAATTTCATCTCCAATCAGCAAACAGGGAGAGTTAGGACAGCCACAAAAGTCCAGCATGTGGCCCCATGCTTTTCTTGAAAACCACAGCCAAAAGAATAGGTGGTGTCCATCCTCATGAGCATCGAGGCAAAGACAGCATCGAGAAGAGTAATCATTAAGGGCGATGTTGAGCAGCATTCTAGGCAAGTACAGACATTCCACAGCATTCTAGGCAAGTACAGACATTCCACAGCATTCTAGGCAAGTACAGACATTCCACAACATTCACCAAGTTATTCATGTGCAACACCCAACCAACACTATACACGTTATACCGCACACAAGTACAGACATAACCGTTCATATTTGGTTCACACAACTCTCACTTGATGACTAGAATGGAGGGCAATGACTCCTATTATAGGTGGTAGTTGCTTCCATGGTTTTAAAAAAGGGTAAACAACCTATTCATGGATAGGGTATTTGATGAAAAATGGTTGAAATAAAAAAAAATAAAATAAATGTATGACATGCATACAACCAACAATCATCAAATTACCTCAATACATGAAATTAACATTTAAACACAAGTAATTTAATTCAAAAAATTAGAATATACGTAATTATCATTCAACCATCACAAGTATTTTAATTCAAAAAATAAATTAAATAACTAAATAAGCGACAAGCGTGAGTAAATAACCAAGTAACTAGATAATGAAATTATTTTAGGAAACAACTAGACATCATACTATAAAAAATAGCGATTTTTTTAATCAGAAAACGACTCATTTTCCCTCGTTTTTACTAAGAAAATGGCTCTTCTTTTTCCCTTTTTACACTCAAAAAATGATCTTTTAAATGGAGCATGTTCAATTAAAGGATTGTGTAAAACCCATATGTTTATGAGTCCAACACGGAACAGTGCAGGCAAAATAAAATGTTTACATGGCATTTAAATGGCTGTTTCTTCACTTTTTGGAACCATAGAATCAAACATCGGTTTCATGTCGGATTTCGGTCCGAAAAAAATAGGAAACGTGTTGGACATCGGTGGAAATATCGGTGGAAACGCTGTAAATTTATGAAAGTCCATGGAAATGGTAAAAAAACTTTGAATTTTGATTTGAAACTCTTGGATAAGCTAAAGTAAGTAATAATCTATATCTTAGACTACTTAGATCAACTTCCTCAATATGTATCACATGAAAATACAGTAGATAGACCTAATAGAAATATCCTGAAGTATAAATAATATATAAAAATGCTTAATAAATGTTTAAAAACAAAAAAACTCAAAAAAGTTACCATATATATGCTTAATACCATGAAGAATGTCTTGGTTAATCAAAATATTCTTCCTGTACATCAATCATATTGTGTTCTCGATGAATTTGTTGTCGAATTTGAGACTTTCTCCAAAACACATAGTTGTTCCAAGACATATGATTATAATATGTCTGATATTCATTGATGAAGTAGTGGTATTGTAATATTGGCAGTTGTATTAAGAATCCCATTGACGGATATTGAGAAATTATATATACTGGTTGAGGCTGTCGAGGGATATAAGAATGACTTAGAGGACGTTTAGGTGGTTGCTCTTCATATTGTGTTAAAGGAGGTGCATAATGAAATAATGAATCCATATTCCATCTAGTTTGTTTGCTTGGAGCATAAGAAGATGTAGTTCTTGTCCAATCGCTTTGAGTACTATAGTCTGTTTGCTCAACAGAATCACCTTATAAGAACTATAATCATAAGGATCTTTAGGATCATGAATACTCAAAGAGTCAAGTGAGTCTAACAAAGATCCTCTTGTATGACTACTTCAAGAATCTTCATTTAGTTGTTGATCACGACGATCCCCTCGTCGATAATAAATTTCTGGCCGACCTCCATGATCCTCATCTTGTGTAGCATGTGTGAAGGCATTCTCTCCTGTAAATGGGCTAAGTGGTCTTTGTGTCTCTCTCTGTTCTTGTGGCTCTTCTGTTCCAGGTGAGGTTACATCTCTAATGTCACCATCATCGTCGTCTGGTGGTTGTATGCTATCATCGTCATTTGTGCTACTGTTACCCCCTAAGCCTAGAGTATGTCCACAAGAGTGTCCTGATGAGCTTATATATTCCTCTACATCAATGTCCATTTCACTAGCAATTCTAGAAGATGGTCTACCTTCTTCTTCATCTAGAACTATTCTCCATTTTCTTGCAACCATTGAAGTATAGGATCATCTTCTTCATCCTTGTTATAAATATATGCAAGATCTATTAGGTCCATGTAATCTTTTTCTTCTCCCTCTTTAATATGTTTTATTCTTAGCCGCATGTTACAATGCACAAATACCAAGTCATTCAACCTTGTAGTGTCTAATCTGTTTCTTCTTTTTGTATGAATAAGGTTGAATGTACTCTAATTTCATTCATAACCAGATGCTGCTGCTGTTTGAGATAAAATCTTTACAGTAATATTCCTCAGATTTGGAGCATTTGTTCCATTTAACATCCACCATTCACCTGAAATATGATATTTATTTATTAACTATATTATGGAATAATATTATGAAATAAAAGAAATGATATTAAAAATATTACTTAGAGTCATTGTATCACGAGAACGTATCGTATGAGGCTCTCCAAATGACATAAGTTCATCTCGAAAGTACTTAAATTCATTGAGAGCTTTACTTGGACATTGGCTTTAGGCTCTAATTTTTTAATCACATCTTTAGCAGATATTAATAAATCAGTATGACTGTCAAGTTGATGACTGTACTGGAACCGTGGATTCAAATAATATGCTACATTAACAAAAAAAAACTTATTTAGGAAGTAATTTTGTAATAAATGAAATATAATGATGAAAATTATGAATGCTCATGTTAAAATGCTTATCAGCTTCATGTAGAGGATGAAGAAGCACGTTAGACCATCTATCATCTATAATTTTGAGATATGTCTTAGATGATCTGTATGCTGCATCAGCCACAACATCCTTCATCAATCTAATTGCCTCATATAAGAAACGTATGGTAGGTTTCTTATCACCACCCACCAATCGAAGGACTTTTGAAACTGGTGTCATAATATGTACAACTTTTCGACAATTCTCCCAAAAATATACATTATTTATAATTGAATTTACTTTCCTACCAATTGGACTTTCACTCTCGTGGTATTTGTACCACTGTGCAATATAATTGAATATATTGAATATATACTTAAGTCTATTTCTTTTATCAATCATACTTTGGAGAGTAATATAATTTGTTGCAAATCTAGTGACTCCTAGACGAATCAAATCACCACCACAACACTCGAGTGACCTTATTAAAGCTAGTAAAAAAGAATGGTTGTAAATGAAATTTGTTACAACCTTTGCATCTCTTACTGTCTTTTCCACCAACTTCGTCTTCCCAAAGTCCTTAAGTATTAAATCAATACAATGAGCTACATATGGTGTCCAATATGTGTCATACTTTCTCATAATTCTAGAGTCAACCTTGTTAAAGTTACTTCATTATCAGTCATAATCTGCACCACAATTGTTATTCGCACTTGTTTAATGATTTCTTCGATTTGCTTGTATATGTACTTGTAATCTCTGACAATATCATAAGCATCAATAGATTTTAAGAAAATTATACGTTCATCACGATAAACCATGAAGTTGATGATCTGTTTCCTTGTGGTACTTATCCTACCATTACACATGATAGTTACCCCATAAATTAGCCATTGGCGCTTCAAACTATTAATGTAAGTTTCTAATTCTTCCTTCTCTGCTTTAAGGTACTTGTTCATGATCTCATACTCAGTTGATACCTTTACTCCTGCACCTTCTTTTGCTGCAACATCAAACATATGTTGCAGATAAGGTCCCTTTGCTGTTTTTACAGGGATAGCATTGAAGAACATATATTATGCTACAACTTGACCGACTTTTTCTATAGCATTTCTAAACATGCATTTGATTATTCTGTTTTGAGGTTTCTTTTCTAACTGTAGCTGCATTTGGATTGTCGTATCTTTGACTATATGTTCTGAACATTCCAGTAATGCCTTTATCTTTATAATTTTGTGTCATACCATTGCCACTGCCACTTCTCTTGTAAGTTCGAGTATTACCTGTCCTAGGAAATCTTTCAATTTGCTCTCTATACCATTTTTCATTTCTAGACTCTATTACTGATCTTCTAAACATTTTTCTTTCCTCTAAAGTATTACAGTCTACAGGATTAATTATATCATTATCTGAATCCGATATGGGAATAGCACCAGAAGTATCTTCATTGAAGAGAATATTGTTAAACCTTTCTTCTCTTCTCTTTTTGTCACTTTTTTTTGCTTTAATGTCCTTTAATAGTTCTCTCATTTGAGCAGAAACTACAGATGAACACGATTTACACTTAACTACATTACTATATCTATCAGCAAGGTGTTTTAATCTTGTTATTCCTCCACTCTTAATTTACTTGTCACAATATTTATATTGTGTTTTTTGTCTATCATTATTAATAGGATATCCATGCAATTAACTTGGATCCTCTGATTTAGTTGCCCTAACATGACTATGACCTCTACTACTTTCAGATTCTGAAGAATTTGATATTATGAATGCTGAAAACAAATGATAGTTGTCATTAATTTAATGAAATAATGTATTCAAATATTTTCTGTTTTTTTTACATGTTATAGTGGTTTCTACAATTATTCCTGATTTTTTTCATATTTTCTTGATTTTTCAATTAATTATGAAATATTCTGTTTTTTTAAATAATTATAAAGAATTTACTAATTTATATAATTATATATCAAATTATTAACATTAAGATTCAAAATAATAAAATAAACTTGAAAAAAACCCTTAGATCTATGCAATATAATGGTATAACTAAAATCTAAGTTTATACTTTATATCTAAGATTGCATGTGAACTTAAAAAAAAGGGATTTAAATGAGAGTTGTTTTAAACAATACAATTTTGTTGTTGTAGTATAACATAAAAGTGGTACAACAATACTAAAGTAGTAATATTAAGTATGGGATAAGTATTAATTAAAGATAATAAAATTAAATTAACAAATGAAATTATAAAAGTTTTCTAAATCAGAAATCACTCAAAAAGTCATGAAATTACATGCAAAAATCTAAGATCTAACAAATTGAAATACACCAAGTATAAATACAAATTAAAAATCTAATCTCTTAGACTACTTAAATCAATTTCTTTAATATGTGTCACATGAAAATACAATAGATAGATCTAATAAAAATATCTTCAAGTATAAATAATACATAAAAATGCTTAATAAATATTTAAAAACAAAAGGATTCAAAAAAGTTACCTTATATATACTTCATACCATGAAGAATGTTTTGGTTGATCATAATATTCTAAATTGTAAATCACCCAAAAAACATGAAATTGCATGCAAAAATATAAGATTTAACAAATAGAAATACATTGAGTATAATTATTCTTGATTTTTACAATCATTCTTGATTTTTTTAAATTTTTCTTGATTTTTAATTAATTATGAAATATTCTTAGTTTAAAAAAATAAATAAAAAAATTACTAATTTTTTAAAATTATTATGTTAAATCTATTATCTATGGGATGAATTGAAAATACTGATTATTGTTAATGTTTCATGAGTTGAAACCTCTTTTGTAAGAAAGGACAGGAAAAAAGACATAATATAAGGCTTAAATGACATGATTTTTAAAACAAATACAAAATAGAGAGAACCTGTTGGATAGCACCTACGTTTTCTCCTCAATCCTCACACATATCACACTTTAAAATTTAAAAAAAGGGACAACAAGAACGAGTGGACGAACTTAGTTGGGGCAAATCGATGGAGGTTGGAGGCTTTATTTTTTTTATTTTTTCTTGATTTTTAATTAATTATAATTTTTTTATTTTTAAAAAAAATAATAAAAAATTACAAATTTTATAAAATTATAATATTAAATCTATCATCTATATTATTAAGTTAAATATTTATTTTTTAATTAATTACGAAATAAATATAAAAATTCCTTAAATAAAAGAAATGATTGACTTTAAAAGAAAAAAAAAAAGGAAGAATGGATGACAAGCGTATTTATACTTTATATCGACACATGCATTAGTGTTTGATTTTTTTACACACTTAAAGCCTTTAAACAGAAGATGAGAAGAGCCGCCGACTTAAAAAAAAAAGGGAGGAAGAAGGTTTGAGACATATATGTATGCTTACAGAGGAAAAAAAAGACGGGCAAGGGGGACAAACTGGAGACAACTGTTGGGACTTCTGCAAGTCGACGAAGCAGACGACTGAAGCGTGAAAACGGCGGACGGTGCTGTAGAAACTGGACGGCGCAGGACTCCTATGACAGGAGATGGCTGGACGGCCCAGATGGCTGGATGGCAGATGACGGGTCGTCGGTGGAGATGAGTGGTCGACGCATGGGTAGACGGCGTACAAGAGAGGGAAAGCGCAAGTGATGAGGTAACAAAGGAAATTCGTTCGTTTTAAAGGCAGAGCAGAGGATCATGGGTTGTGGGGAAGGTGCGTCGTCTGTGTCGGCTTGTAGGGAAGGTATGTCGTCTGTGTGACTGTGTCGAGCTGTGTAGTATGTAAAAAAGCCAAACATCCACCGACACCCATCGATACTGTTGATATGAGTCAAAATATCTACGGAAATAAGGTATGTCGCGACATACCTATGTATTTCGTTTCCCTATTTTCATGAATCGATACGTGTCGGTGAAATATCGTCGACACGGATCGACATTTGATTCTTTGTTTGGAACAATGCTTGCATCTCCTATCCACCTATGTTGATATCCTATCCATTGAAGTTGGTGAGAAGACTCCAGATTTGGAATATTCTAGACTCAAATATAGAGAGGATTGAATATTCTAGAGATGGGGCTGTGTTGGCTGCACCCATTTATTATGTCAACACTTTTGGTCATATTCCTTGCTAGCTCACGAAACAAAAGATTTAGGTTGGATGTCTCAAAACTTCAGTGGAGATAAATACTTTGGTTAAGTATATAAGCAGCCCTTTGTAAAATTGTAAATCTCAGATGAACTTTTATATATTAGTTTTTGAAATGAAAATAGGTGGTTCAGGAAGAAAACCTTGAATTATGGCTAAATTTTAATTCCAGTGTTAGCTTAACATGCTTTTGTAAGAACATTTATTTTTTATGACCCTAAATAATAAATGCGGTTAGTTTTGGATAATATATTCAAACATTAGAATTGCTATGTCAATTTACTGAAGTTGGGTATCAATTAGAGCTAATGTTTCTTTTTGTCGCTTTCTTTATGCCACATTGTATTCTGCCATTCTTGCAGATTTTTGCAGAGGCAGATACATTTTTTTGTTTTGTCGAGTTATTGAGTGGATTCAGAGATAACTTCTGCCAGCAGCTTGACAACAGTGTAGTTGGTATTCGTTCAACCATCACAAGGTTATCCCAACTATTGAAGAGACATGATGAAGAACTTTGGCGCCATCTAGAGATCACTACTAAAGTAAGAAATACTGTAAATTGCTTATTATGTTATACAAGCTTAGAATACCAACATCATTAGATATTGAGAGGCATGTCTTGTTTAGAACAAGCAATAGGGCATCATATCACATGATGATGTGCACTTGTTGCTCAAACTCTGTTTCTCTGCAGAAAAAAACAATTGTGTGAATTGTCTAGCTTTAACTTATGTTTTTGTGACTAGAATCTCTTAAGACACTTCTTATTTATTTATTTGTTGATGGAGCAGGTTGTGTGGGGGGTGGGGGGATAAGTAGAAGGATGGATACAAAAGAGATGAGAGAGAGAATGACAGATAAGTAGTTTTCTCGATGATATTTGTTAGAGAAAAAGGATTATTCAATTAATTCTAAAAAGGGGTTACTTATATATAGGACACACTAATACCGTATTACATGGATACCAATTACATTTACATGGATATCCATTTGCTTCTTTAACACTCCCTATCAAGCTAGATTATATATATTAATTATGCTCATTTTGTTATATAAAGATTGATAATAAGTAGAGGACATGGATTTTGTAAAAACATTAGCTAGTTAAGTAGAAGACTAGGTGTAAGGAGAAGAAATTAGTCCAGTCAGAACTACATTCTTGATAAAGTGACAATTAACTTCTATATGTTTTGTCCTCTCATGAAAGACCTAGTTGCTTGTAATTTAGATAGCTACTTGGTTATCACAGTACATGGGCATTGGTTCCTTGAAAGAAACTCCAACTTCATCATCTACATCATCTCACATGCAATGTGAGCCATGGCTTTACATTGAGCCCTCAGAAACTCCAACATCTTATAGCTCTGTTTTTTCTTCTCAATGTCACTAAGTTGCTATCAACAAAAGTACAATATCTAGATGTAGACTTTTTATCTCTTTTATTACCAGCATAGTTTGTTTGAGTAGGTAGTGAATTTTAGGTGTGTGGTTCTTGTAAAATAATGCTTTACCTAGTGCATTCTTAACATTAGATAGAATTTTGAGGGTAGCTCTTCAATGGACCAACCTTGGTTTATGCATGAATTGACCAACCAATCCAACAACATACGTAGTATCTAAATGAGTCGTAGTCTAAGTGTCGATACTGTCCAACATCCTCAAATACCTTGGAAGACTCATCCCACATGTCCAGGCTAGGATCAACAAGAGTGGACTCAAGGTTTGCACCCAATAAACCAGTTTCTTGTAGCAGATCAAGTATATATTTCATTTAAGGTAATGCCACTCTATTCTTTAAGTGAGTTATTTCAATCCCTAAGAAATACTTAGGTCTGCCCAAGTCTTTAATCACAAATTTTTCTTGAGAAATTCCTTGCAATCCTCAATACTGACACAATCACTATGAGTCAACATAATGTCATCAATATAGATAGCAAGTATCACACAACCTGTAGAATTCTACCTCATAAACATCGAATGGTCTGTATTGCATCATCTAAATGTAGCCCTCTCTACTACATCACTGAACTTGAGAAGCCATACTTCTGAACTTTGCTTAAGGCAATATATAGCTTTCTTTAATCTACATAGACGAGACTTCTCCTGAGTAACATACCTTGAAAGTTGTTTCATGTACACTTCCTCTTGAAGATCATCATATAGAAAGCATTTTTACATTCATATGAAATAGTGGCTAGTACTTATTGACACTAAGAGAGAACAATCCAAATCGAGTTTAGTCAGGAAACCACATGCTATTAATCGGGCCTTGTATCGATCAATTGTGCCATCCGATTTATATTTGACAGTGAAAATCTATTTGTAGTTGACAATCTCGGCAGTAGAAGGTGTAGTACAAGATTTCAAGTGCCATGAGACTAGAAGACAGACATTTCCTCATCCATAATAGTTTTCTATTCATTGATGCGCAATGCTTCCTGATATGACCTAGGTAGAGACACAATGGACATAGACAAGGTAAATGTATGATACATTGGGTGCAAATGATCATAAGAAACAAAATGATATAATAGGTGAATTATAGACTATGTACCTTGTCTATGAGCAATAGAAAGGTCAAGATTATTTACCATAGAAGAAGGCAGAGTGGGAGGCAGACCTGTAGCCTGGGAGCCTAAATCAATGAGATTATCTTGTATAGTTTGTTTAAACCAGCAACTTCCTGTCAGATAATCTAGTGTCGTGGGTCACAACATCAGGGGAGGGGTTGCTAACCTTAAAAGGGACAATTTGGGGTAGTGGAACCAAGGAATTAGGCTGAAACAGGACATCCTCAATGGAAATAGCATTAGTACTGATATAATATTTTCTTGTTACAAGGTCAAAACAACGATAGTCTTTTTGAGTTCTAGAGTATCCAACAAGTATACGTCGAGTAGATCGAGGAGATAACTTGTCCAGAGTAGGACTAGTATCTTGGACAAAACAAAGACACCTAAAAACCTTAGGAGGAAGAGAGAACTATTTTTGGGAAATAGTAGACACTGAGGAATGTGATGAAGGCATCTGACTTATTAAATGACATGCAGTGAATATGGCATCAACTCATAACTCCTTGGAAATTTTCGTCTACACCATTAACGTCCTAGTAACATTCAACAAATGATGGTGTTTTTGTTTAGGCACACCATTTTAGTGAGATATTTGTGGACAAGATGTTTGATGAAGAAAACTCTAAGATTCACAAAGGAGAGAAACATCACGTTCCATATACGCAAGTGCATTATCGATATGAAAGATATGTAAAGGATTAGAAAATTGAGTCTTTATTTCAGTGAAAAAGGTTTTGATAACAGTCTCTGAGTTCTATCTTTTATGAGGTAAACCCAAGTCATGTGACAAAGGTCATCAACAAACATAATAAAATAATGAAACCCATGAATAAAAGAGACATGACATGAACCCCATACATCTTAATGAACTATCTTAAAAGGAACAATGCAATAATTTTCAAACGAGGAGGATAAGGAGACCTCCTGGCACGACTCACAATGTAAAGACCTTATAGAAGAAGAACCAGGAACCATCTACAAGAGAGACGTCCCAAGCGACAATGCCAAAGCGATGTAACCTTAGTAGAAGAAGAGTGATATGTAGGATTCCTAGGAATCTGTCCATTATGAAGGCGATACAAACCATTCAGTTTAGGTTTGAACCAATATGCCTCTCAGTCTGCAAATCATGCATGAGAGCATACGTAGGAAAGAAAGTTACTAAAAAGTTAAGGCCCTTGGTGAGCTGATTGATAGAAAGTAGATTAATAGGAAAATTGAGAACATAAAGTACATCATGAATGTTCAAGTTGTTGTGAAGAGTCATAACACCTTGACAGCAATAGAACATTTTGAACCATTGGCAATAATAATCAAAGGTATGGAAGTGGAAGGTGAAAGGGAGGAAAAAACTTGCTGGGTACATGACATATGTTTGGATGCATCTAAATCTATTACTCAGTCTCCAGCAGAAGAGGAGAACATTACACTAGTACTTGATGAAGCTACATGAGTAGTAATAGTAAGAGAGGATGTCGTAGATTAAAGCATTCTATTATATTTAGCCTAAGAAAGGGTGAAAGTGTCAGAGTTGCTAGCAGTCCCTATGTCAATCTTAGTAGTAGTAGTAACATGCTGTGTTCATTTTGGCTTGTCAAATTTTTTCCAACACTTCAAAAATATGATTAGTATGGTCATCGTGCTCACATTTCCTCGAGCCACAACCTTGGCCACAACCATGTCCACGATCAAGATTAGGCAGATTGTGATGTCTTGGCGCTACACACTAGTATTTAACTAACTAAAGTCAATTAACCAACAATTAATTATCGAAAACAAGTAACAACCTATTAAACCAATAGGAAACTAAATAAGTAACTATTAACTGAAAAACTTTCAATCAAATAGAAATCTATTCCTACCTACAATTTGTGGCCTGCAGCTCATGACTCCAACTATTTACACTAGTGAATTAAACTGCAACATGAAAGAAAACAAATATAAACACGTATGAGTGACATCCATTTGTCACTCAGTACACGTCTATCCAAAAATCAAAACAACAAAACGAGCATTGGAGCCTTTGAGCATCAGCTTCAAAAACATTCAACTGCCTTCTCGGTAGCCACAAAACTCAAAGTCTGCAAGAACCAAAAATTGCAAAACCTTATAACAGGGAAACAAACTTTTCTTTTTAATCATGCCTTTAAAACTCTTTTTCCATGTTCATTTTTAAAATTCGTGCATACTTTGGAAGTCATTATGCATCCTTGGAATGGCTATTCTATGTCAACCTAAGTTTAGAAAATCACTACAAAACTCTGTCTCGAAACCAAGGTCTCTCAGGACCCAAAGCTGGAAAGTCTGAATTGACATAGGAAACCACAACACACACCCACCGAGAAAAACCTGTCGTGTCACTGTGACCATCAGCGACCGACTAGTCAACAAGCAGCCGTCGAAGTACGCTGCACTGCCACGAACAAGTCATCATGTGTAGGAGTTCATTCGTCTCGGATTCCTCTATCTAAAAATCCTCAAAAAGTCCACTCTAGGACAAACACAAGGTATGTCCTCAATTCAGGCCACCTGGTCTCCAACCAAGGCCCTACCACTATGCAATCACAACCCTGGACCTATACCTGACTCTCTAGAGGTATCAATCGTCCCTGGTCTACTAGTACAATCTGGCGGTTGTGATTCCTACTACACGGCAACCACAACCTCAAACTCGCAACCAGTCCTCCAGGGTATTAGTCGTCCTTAGTCTACCCGTGCGATCCACAGCCATATGGTTCCTACCAAAATACCACGGCAAATCTTTTCAAAAATATATGCATTATTTTCAAAATCATTTTTAAACAATTTTTACTATAAAAAACTTTGTAAAATCCAAAATAGTATTTTAGATCAACAAATACCTTAAAGAATCCATAAAAATTGATCAGGCTAGCATTTGGACATGACCCCACACTGGTTGGGTGCCCCAGGGGCCTTCATGGGCGCCCTACAGGCATCAGACTCATTGGCTTGACTCGCCAGCAAGTCTCACCAGCAAAATTCGTCATTAAGTTTCGCCCCAGGTTTAGAAAAATAGAGTAGAAAAGCTCAGGTGGGTTGTTGAACTTGTAAACTCCATTGGCCACGAAAGTATGCAAATAATATACCGAAATGAAGGTTTTTAAGTATACAAATACATGAAACAAAAATTACACAAATCCAACATTCACAACTCAAGATATACCAGATTAAAGCAAGAGAGCTCAAAAAGGACTCAATAATGACCATCTCCAAGAAAAATACTGATAAATTCATGGAAAAGTTACCTAAAAATTTCGAAACTTCCCCCACACATCAAGATTCACTCAAGCAACAAGTTTGGATTAAAATCAAACTTAAACAAGAGGAAAAGAAGGGGTAGAACGTATACCTTTTCTTCCTTTCCTCTTTCTTCTTCTTTCCTCTTCTCCTCCTTTTTTCTTCATTGATTTTTCTTAGTTTTCTTCTTTCCTCAGCCACGAGCCAGCAAGAAAATCAACACCCTCTCCTTCTCTTTCTCTCTTTCTCCCTCACTTGGCTTCTCTCTCCCCCTCCCTTGTTTCCCTCTCTTGAGTCTTCTCCTCCACTTCCACTCTCTTTTTTTTTTCTATCCTCAACATTACGCCACCCGCTTCTTATATAACTCATGGCCCAACACATTCTGCAATTTTTGCGCGAATTTTGCGCCAAAGTCACGAGAAAAGGAGAGATTATCTTGGGCACACCTTTTTATAAAATAAATCATAGGTTAAAGGTCACAAGTGCCATAGTGACATTTTGGCATTATCTTCCTTCTTCGGTCCCATACACTCACTGGCCGTAACACATTAAATTGATCACAATCCAATAAACCAGGGATAATCTGCAAGTATTTTATAAAGAAAACAGGGATTTAGGGAGGAACCATAACTTTACTAAGATTATCCAATAATTACATTCATAAACACACATGATCTACTTTCAGTCATCTCGGTTGGGCTTACATTACAACATCAAAGGTACTCTGCAAGTGGGAACTAATTTTCGAGACAAAATCCAATACACATGGGCATAAAATGACCCTAAACGTTACACAGATTAATTAATGTATGTGGTTGAAGTACCAATAGATTTCTGAAGAACCTAGGAAAAGGTAGCATATAGGGTTGGGGCAGCATCACTCCTTATTACGTGGCCATGAATTTGTGATGCAATATCTGATTCAAGAATTGAGAGAAACATAGCCAATTCTTCCCGATATTCCTTCATTTGCGAAACATTAGGAACAATCAGTTGATGGATCTCCAACTCATCCATTACTGCTTGGAGAGAGGTATATAGGTCTGTGACGAACCGATCACCTTGTTGGAGGGCAAAAAACTGCTCATATAGTTCATAAATACGAGAGTTGTTTTTTTCATGTCCATAGATCTCCTTCAAGGTGCTCCATATTTTCTTAGCTGAAGTGGGAAACATAATACTTGTAAAGATTTGTTCGTCCATATTATTAACCAGTCAAGAAATTACAGCATAGTCAGTGGCAAACCAATCGTCATACATTGAGTCCTTTGGAGAGGGCAAATCATGAGTGATGTGACACATCTTTCGGTGCATTCCAAGAAATATAGTAAAGGATTTTACTCAAAGGAGGTAGTTTTTGCCATTGAGTTTGATTGAGGTACCACTCATATTACATAGTGAGACATCGGGATTGGTGCCGGAAGGATTAGTATTGGAGGAGGATGCCATCACAATTAAAAAAAACGAAACAAAAACACAGAGGACCACAGGCAGGTTATACGGTGGCAATAAGAGCACAGGTAGGCTGGCAAGCAGTCATGCAGTTAGGCAGTAGAAGGAAACATCTGGAAGGCCTCTTACAGCATAGAGGAGAGAAGAGATGCTCAGGAAGCCCTTGAAAAATTAAACAGTTGGTGGCGGCCAGGCTTCCGAGGCTGCCTCTGCCTTGTTGATGTGTTGGTGGGTGGAGGAGCGTTGGCTGGTGGCTGTTGCTGTGGAAAGAGAGGGCATCGGAGGGTGGTGGGTGGTTGGAGGTCACCAGAGCATGCCGGCAGTCTGGTTGGAAGTCGTCAGAGATTGCTGAATGGCCGGCGGATGGGTGGCGTGGAGGGGTGGAAGGTGGTGGCTGGTTTTCTCCTTCTTAAAACCCTAGGACACCATGTTAGGGAAAAAGGATTATTTAATTAATTCTAAGAAGGGGTTACATATATATAGGGCACACTAATACCCTATTAGATGGATATCAATTACATGGATATCAGTTCACCCATCTGACAATATTCATTTAGGAAGAAAGTATTACAGAAAATTTTGTTCACTTGGTTGTATATTGACCATACATGAGAAAGATCTAATGAAATTAGTTTTTATGCTTTAGGTGCTTCTTTGAGAATATAGTGTTATATTGTTTAATTAATTTCTTCATCTATCATCTCAATTCCACACTATAGAATATATATACAACCATGTAAATTAAGTTCCAACTCTATAGAGCAATGTATGAAAGCTTGTAAAGCAAAAGTTCTGTAAATACACTGATGAAGATATGAAGATCTCAACCCACAAATGAAAATTGAAATGAAGATCTTCATGGTTGTCTTGCTATTGTTCTAATAACCAAGTCTCAGTTGTCAGTATAGACAATAACAAGATAGACAGGCTGTGTCAATTTACTCAATAGGTCTTATCACTATCATTTTCTGTCCACAATCTGATATAGTAGCCCACTACAATGACGGTATTAGTATAGAAAAGCTTAGAAAGAAATATTTGTACCAAATACCAATATGAAGATCTCCACCCTCACCATAAAAAAAGAGGAAAAATAAAAAGAAAAAGGATATGAAGATCTTCATGGTTGTCTTACTGTTCTACATACCTAGTGACAGACTCTCAGTATAGACAATGTCGAAACAGACTGTATCAATTTACTCGATAAGTGTTATAATTATCTTTTCCTGTCCACAATCTGATTTGTTAGCCCAGCTCAAAATCAGGGAATTTGTATAGCTAAGCTTAGAAAGAGGTATTTGTACCAATATGATCGACACAGGCCTATATTCCAACCAGTCAACATGTTAATATGCACCATACATGGATATATCAAGTTTAGATAAATTTATATTTTAACATCCTTTAGCAAGTTGTAATATATTATTTTATGGTTTTTATTTATATTGGGAGCAATAAAAGGGTCTGCAAATTTTCCTGATTCTCAGTCACGTGGAGCTAAAATACCATGTCGCTGAGCTGGTAGGGAAGCTATGTTACCCGGGTACTTCAAAATAGTTGCCATATCGTACATGACACTTCTAATTTCAATGTAATATCCATATCAGATTTTTTTTTTTTTGAGCTGTAATAAGAAAGATCTTATAAAAACCAGAAGAAGGAAAATACAATAAAGAAAACCACAGAAAGGACGAGATTTCTATCAAGATGATAGCAACCCAAACCACATGGTACAATAAACAAAACTTGTTCCAACAGGAAACAAAAATTGATGCAATAGACAAAAACTCAAACCACATGGTACAACATCAAAACCAGAATAAGGAAAATACAATCAACAAGAACTTGTTCCAACAGGGAACAAAGAATGATGCAAAAGAAAAAAACCAATCTTGGTCACAGTCCAACAAGAAACTCAAGCCAAGCAGTGATAGTTGAATCAATGACCATAATGGCTGTAACACTGTCTGAAGATGACAAAGGCCTCTATCCACTCACTAAGCCGAACACCTTATCCTTATTTTGTAGTCTTACAAAAATGAGAAATGTGTCGAATATTGGTGGAAATGTTGGTAGAAATGCAGTATATTCACAGAAACTCACGAAAATAGATAAAAGCATCGAATTTCATTTTAAAACTCTAGGATAAAGTAAGCAATAATCTATAACTAAGATTATTTAGATCATATAATTAAATGTTAGTTTCATATCAGACTTCGATCCAACAAAAATAGAAAATGTGTTGGATATCGGCAAAAATATTGGTGGAAATGTGGTAAATTTATGGAAGTCCATGTAAATGATTAAAAAAAACTTTGAATTTTGATTTGAAACTTTGAGATAAGCTAAAGCAATAATTTATATCTTAGACTACATCGATCAACTTTTTCAATATGTATCATATTAAAAAACAATGAATGAGCTTAATATAAACGTAATAATACGTAATAATGTTTAATAACAAAACTACTCAGAAAGTTACCTCGTATATGCTTAATACCATAAAGAATGTCTTAATTGATTAAAATCTTCTTCTTGTTGTTCAACCATATTGTGTTCATGATAAATTTATTGTCGAATTGGGACTCTTTCTACAATACGTAGCTATTACAAGACAAACAACTATAATATGTTTGGTATTCAGTGATGTAGTAGTGATATTGTGACATTGGCAGTTGTATTAGAAATCTCATTGATGGATATTGTGGAATAAATACTGACTGAAAAATTCCTTAGGCTCTCGAGAGATGTGAGATTGACTTAGAGAGCGTTTAAGTGATTGTTCTTCATATTGTATTAAATAAGATACATAATAAAAGAATGAATTCATATCCCATTCAATTTATTCGCTTGGGATATAAGAAGATGAGGTTCTTGTCCAGTCACTTTCAGTATTGTAGTTTGTCTAATAGAATCACTTTCATAAGTGCTATAATCATAAGAATCTCTAGGATTATAAAAACTCAAAGAGTCAAGTGAGTCTAATAAAGATCTTTTTATATGACTGTTTTAAAAGTTTTCATTTAGTTGTTGATCATAACAATCTTTTCGTTGATAATAAATTCCTGGCCAAACTTCATGATCTTCGTTTTATATAGCATGTGTGAAGGCATCTTCCACTTTAAATTAGTTAAATGACCTTTGAATCTCTCTTTGTTCTTGTGACTCTTTTGTTGTAGATGGGATTGCAACTTCAATGTCACCGTCATTGTCGTCCAGTGATTGTGTGTCAGTATTATCTATGTCACTATCATCCTTTACGTCTGGAGTATTTCCACAAGAACGTTCTAATGAGTTTATATATACTTTTACATCGATGTCCATTTTACTAATAGTTTTAGAACAGTTTACTTTCTTCTTTATTTAGAATTGGTTCTCTATTTTCTTGTAAATACTGAAGTATAGTATAATCTTCTTCATCCTTATTATAAATATATACAAGATCTACTGAGCTCATATAGTCTTTATCTTCTTCCTTTCTAATATATTTTATTTTCAGTTGCATGTTGTAATGTATAAATACCAAGTCATTTAACGTTGTAGTTCTCAATCCGTTTCTTTTCTTTATATTGAATAATGTTGAATGTGTTTTAATTTCTTTCACAACTAGATATTACTGCTGTCTGAGAAAAAATCTTTATGACAATATTCTTTAGATTTGGAGCATCTATTCCATTTAACATCTATTATTCACCTAAAATATGATATTTAGTTATTAGTTATATTATGGAGTAATATTTTGAAATAAAAGAAATGATATTTAAAACATTACTTTGAGTCATTGTGTTACAAGAAAGTATTGTATAAGGCTCTCTAAATGATAGAAGTTTGTCCTTAAAAGTACTCTATTTCATTGAAAAATTGTACTTAGACGTTGACCTTAGATTTCAATTTTTTTATCATATCTTTAACAGATGCTAATAAATCAGTATGGCTATCAAGTTGATGGTTATATTGGAATTGCGGATTCAAATAATATGCTACATTGACAAAAAACTCATTCAGTAAACAATTGTGTCAAAAATTAAATATAATGATAAAAAATATGAATGTATATGTTAAAATGTTTCTAACTTCATGTAAAGGATGAATAAACATGTTGGATCATCTATTATCTATAATTTTAAGATATGCCTTAGATGATCTGTCTGTTACATCAGCTACATCATCTTTCATCAACTGCATAGCCTTATATAAGAAATTCATGATAGGTTTCTTCTTACCATTCATCAATCGAAGGGCTTTCGAAAATGATTTCATAACATTTATTATCTTTTGACAATTCTTTCAAAAATATACATTGTTTATAATTGAATTTATTTTCTTGCTAATTGAACTTCACTTTTGTGATATTTGTATCACTGTTGCGAATTGAACATATACTTCAGTCTATTTCTTCGATCAAGTATACTTTAGAGAGCAATATAATTTGTTGTAAATTAGATAACTCTTAGACCAATCAAGTCACTATCGTTACATTCAGGTGACCTTATTAAAGTCAATAAAAAAGAATGGTTGTAAATGACATTTGTTATAACTTGTGCATTTCTTACTGTCTCTTCCCTTAACTTCGTCTTCCCAAAGTCCTTAAGTATTAGATCAATATAGTGAACTACACATGGTGTCTAATATATGTCGTATTTTTTCATAATCTTGGAATCGGTCTTTTTAAAATCACTTCTATTTGTGTAATAATTTGCACTATGTTTGTTACTGCCATTTATTATGATTTCTTGCATTACTTATATATGTACTTATAATCTCTAATAACATCAGAAGCGTCAATGCACCTCAAGAAAATGATACGATCATCACAGTAAATCATAAAGTTAATCTGTTTTCTTGTAGTACTTGTTCAACCATCACATATAACAGTTACTCTATAGGTTTGTTATTGTCGTTTTAAGTCGTTCATATAGGTTTCTAATTTTTCTTTTCTACTTTAAGGTATTTGGTGATGATTTTATAATCAGTTGGTGTCTTTACTTTAGTACTTTCTTTTGCTGTAACATTAAACATATGTTGTAGATAAGGTTCTTTTGCTGTTTTTGTAGGGATAGTGTTGAAGAATATATGTTTTGTTACAGGTTGATCAACTTTTTCTGTGGCATTTTTAAATATGTTTTTAATCATCTTCTGCTTTAAGGTTTTTTTTCTAACTGTAGCTGCATTTGGATTATTGTATCTTTGACTGTATGTTCTGAACATTTCAGTAATGTCTTTACCTTTATTCTTTTGAGTATTTTGAATGTCACTGCCAGTTTTACTTAACTTGTAAGTTTGGGTACTATCTATTCCATAGAATCTTTGAATTTTACTCTCTATGTTATTCTTCATTTTTAGATTTCATTATTATTTTTCTATATATTTCTCTATCATCTAAAGTGTCACAGCCAGTGGGATAAACTATATCATCGTCTGAATCTAATATAGGAATAACATGAGAAATATTTTCATTGAAGAGTATCTTGTTGAATATTTATTTTCTTCTCTTTTTGTTGCTTTTCTTTGTTTTAGTGTCCTTTAATAGCTCTTTTATTTAAGCATAAACTGTAAATAGGCATGATTTACATTTAGCTACATTACTGTATCTGTCAATAAAATGTTGTTTTAATTTTGTTATTCCTCCACTCTTCATTTGTTTGTCACAGTTTGCATTGTGTTTTTGGTCTACCATTGTCAATAGAATATGTATGCAACCAATTAGTTTTGGATCATGAGGAATTTAACATTATGAAAGCTGACAATAAAAGATAATTGTCATTAATTTAATGAAATAATACATTTAAATATTTTCTAATTTTCTACATGTTTTAGTGTTTTCTACAATTATTTCTTATTTTTTTTAATTTTCCCTTATTTTTTAATTAATTATGAAATATTCTGAATTTTTTAAAAAATATAAGTATTTTATTGATTTCATAGAATTATTGGGCTACATCTATGTATTATTAGATTAAGTCTATCATCTATGTAATAAACATTGTTAGAGTTATATTAGAGTTATCTTATTATCTGTATTAGGTGTGTTGGGTTGTTGGATTATTGGATATTCATTTAGTCTAGGGTATCCTCTAACTCATATAAATATGTTACTTTTTTTTACTGAATAACATTAGACTCTATTATTTTCCTTTAATCTCTACATAGTACCAGAGCTTCGGGTTTTAACCCCAATTCTCCTCACCACCACCACCACCCGCCAGAAACCACTTTGGCGTCGCTACCTCAGCCGCTGTCTGACGTCGGATCCGTTGCCACACGTCGCTGTCGGCCACCTTAGGCCTTCCTCCTGTCGACGTATCCCTCATTCGCCCTTTTCGTTGCCGTTCTAGGCCTCCTTTCTCGTCGCCGTTCTAGGCCTCCTTTCTCGTCGTCGATTGCTCCTATAGTAGTTGCAGGGGCGTTAGCGACCCTTGACCTCGCCGGAGGGGTAGTCCAAACCCTCACTGCCATCGTCTAGCATCCTGGCCATGGTGTAGGCCCTTTCGTCTCTTTTCCTCCTTGTATGTGTGTGGATATGTAATATCTACCTGTGTTTTTGCCTTCGGACTGCGTGTTGGTGTTTGTGAATTGTTTTTTGTCGTTTGTTCGTCAAATCAGGTGGTTTTCTTCACCTGTCTTGCAAAATCAGACCATATTATATTCTGTTTATCATGGCTACACGTGAATCTCTAGTAAAGTACTTCAGTGGAACATTTGAAAAACAGAATGGCATAAATTATCTTCTTTAGGTAAAAAGTTTTCAAACGCTTATTATTGTCCATCGTAAAATTAGTCATCTCACCAAACCTCTTTCGGATAGTAAGGACGTCACATATGATGATTGGTTCGCGGATGATGCCAGTATTGTCTCTTGGATGGTCAATAGTATGGAGTCTACTGTGGCTAGGAGAGTTATGATGGTCATGCCTATTAGAAAGATATGGGATATTCTATGTCTCACTTATGGTTATGAAAAGAATATTGGTGGAGAATCTATGACATCTAGGCCTGATTATTTATTTTTATTGTAAACCATGTAATTATTTGCAATATTATGTATAATGGTTTATTAATGGGTAATCTGTTGTTTCTTGGTTGTGTGAGGTTGTGGTTGGCTTTCTGTGCATCTGCTTGTGATTTGGGATCCATGTGGAGTCCAATTTGAGGATGCACAGTTGTCTCGATTTGCGTGTCTATCTTTTCTTCCTTTCTTTTACTTTTTTTTCTCCTTCCTTTCCTTCCTCTCACTAGCTGTATACTTATCTCCCCGTCCCCTTCCCTTCCCCGACCCGTGCCACCAGCGACACTGGTCCGTGCCTCGCCGTCTCCTCTGATGCGATGGGTGGCTAACGCGATGCGGGTGGAGAGGAGGATAAGTGGAGGTCGCTGCATATAGAGTGAGGAAGTGGTGACAGAGAGAGGAGGAAAAGGAGAGGATCGACGCGTAACCAAGGAAGTGGTGAGCCGCCCGTGTGTTCCGTCGGCAGAGGAGGCTTCGTCGGGGCGCGAGGTGGTTCGTCGGAGTGTAGGAAAGGTCGCCAGGGGCTGTGCCAGGTACGCGACCCCTTCCCTTTCCTCCGTTTCGTGTTTTGTTGATAGTAGGATTATTTACATGAAAATCAAGATAATGTATGGAAAATTGTAGAAAAATCATGAATTGAATGGAAATGTGTTATACTGCATGAGAATGTAGAGATCATGCGGTTAGGATTCATGTTTGTAGGGAAAATGTGATTTTGGGGTTGAAGGCTACAGTGGCCATTCTTGAGCCCTTTCCCCTTTTGATTTTCGTTTGAACTGTGTGGTTGATGGAATCATGAATGGTTTGAGGGGTTTTGAAGTAGACTTGGGGGTCTACACCCCATATTTTTATGGAAATTTATGATGCATGTTTGGGGGGTCCGATTGGGACTCCCACTTGGGGCGATTTTTCGCTGCCTGAGCAGGGGTGTGCCCTGTCTGCGGGGAATTCGGTATACCGAAAAAATTCGGTATGTCGAAATTCTAACAGATTCAGGACCTAGGTTTCGATAGACCGAAATTTTTCAGTCGACCGAAACAGAGGGTTTCGGCATATCGAAAAAATTTGGTGTACCGAAACAGGAAATTTCGGTATACCGAATTGAAAATTCGGTATGCCGTTTTTGTCCTGACTTTTAAAGGTTAAAAGGTAATTTTTAATGAATGTTAAGTGATTGTTATGGTATGATGGGTTTATGTGAATGATGTTTTCCCCGTGTAACAACATGGAGGCATGTGGAATCCCAAACAAATGGATTTGGGTGTGGTTTTGGGTTTTGACCCTACAAATGAATGAAAAGATGGTTTTGTGTGGTTTTTGGGCTTAAGACCCAATTTATG